>JAJDFF020000169.1:0-69307 GCA_021527025.2 Geoglossum cookeanum
GGGGTTAAGTTAGCCGGGGGGGGGGGGAGGAGACGATACCGAAGAAACGAGGACGAGAGAAGAAGAAAAAAATAAAATAAAAAGACTAACTAACCGCGCACAGATAATTAAGCTTACCTTTTTTTTCCCCCTTATTTCCCTCTTCTTTTTTTTTTTTATTTTTATATTTTATATTTTTTTTTTTTCCAAAATTTACTACCCCATCCACGACTCTCTCTCTCTGCGCCCCTCTCAAACTCGGCGGAACTTGGACGGGACTTGGGGGACGTAGACTTTTTACCTCCCCCCCCCCCCCATTTTTAGCCGGGCGGCGGCGGCAGCGGTGGTGGTGGTGGTGGTGGTGGCGAAGGGGGGGATGGGATGGGTTTGAGGCACGGAGGAAGAAAGGGGGAGAAGGAAAAAAAAAATAAAAAATTTTAAAAAATTTTTAAAAAAAAAGGCCTGTCAGACTCTCTCTCTCTCTCTCTCAACCCCGGATTCCGTGGCTGGCTTTGGCCTTTGCTGGATTTGCCTGGCTTGGCGTTGGGCGTTGGGCGTGGGGGGGGGAACTACGGAATCTAAACTCGGCTATCGTTTGACTGTCTTGTTGTTGTTGTTACCTTTGTGTAGTAAATTTAGAGTATGGAATTTGGAATTTGGAATTTGGAATTAAAAGAGAGGAAGAGAGAAGAGAAAGAGAAAGAGAGAGAGAGAGAGAGAGAGGGAAAACCATTGTTATTTCTCGTGTCGAGCCAAGCGTCAGGCTATATATAAACAAAGGTAGAAACTCTCTCCCCTCAAAAGTTTAGACTTTCTTATCTGACTAGTAAATGCCGAGTGGGTGAAAAGGAAAAAGAAAAGGAAAAGAAAAGAAAAGAAGAAAAAATCAGCATGTTCAACCAAAGAAGGACGTCACAGTGGACTATAGTCGCTGGCCAAGGGCGTATTTAAGAAACCAATCGCGCAAGAATCGTGCCTGGGGGCCAAACCGTGTGGTATTTCTGAGAGGCTTTCATCCCCTCCCCCCTTCGACTATATATCCCCGAAATGGGTGTCTGGTAACCGAAGAAACAACAAAATTGAAGAGGAAACCCGCCGAACAATTTCCCAAGGGTAATTGCCAAGGCGAAAAGAGAGGGATGATCATGATCTTTGGGGGCTTGTGAAAGCAATATAAGATCTAAACACTTTGCGTCGAGGAGAGAGGCGTAATAAACCGAGAACCAGGTATCGTTAGCCTCTTGCGACTCGTGTTGAACGAGCTCTGATAAGAGTTAGCAATCAATTTACGTCATGCCGGCTGTCTGTATATACAACCGGAGCTGTACCACCAAAAATATCTAGGAGGTTGGCTGGGGGGGGGGGGGAGCAGGGCACCGGAACCCTCTAACCAAAGCAGTGGAAATCCTCCTCCCAAAAGAGCTTGGGGTGGCAGTCAAAGCAGTGTTTGCACAACCCCTTCAGGCCCATGGGATAAAACAACATTCCGTTTGCGGGACAGCAGCAGCATGTTTCTCTTACGAGCTTGTTGAAGATTTTCTGTCGCTCGTGTTCAGTCTGCTCTGTGCGACGAATGGCCTGCTCGTCCTGGAGATACTCCCGATACTGCTCAACCGTCAGGTTGGCCCCACGTTCTGGCAGAGATGGCAGCCCCTGCGCATCATCGCCGTAGCAGCCTAACGCTATCTTGAGGCGATTGGTGTATCGGTCCCATCGCGCCTGGATCATGGCGCTCGTAAGATAGGTGCCATTGTAGACAGCACCACTCTCTACTTCCCTCTCAAGACGAGAGAAGTGCCAGGACAAGGCCTCGTCCTTCCAAGCGTCAACTGCCCCACCCATACCCTCGTCGAAGTATTTCGGGTGCCTCCAGTTAGTAAGTTTCTCCAGCATTAGTGACGCGTGACACGTAAGCCAGGCGCTACCGACGTCAGCGAATTGCTGGTTGGTATGCAGCTGCTTGGTTGGATCTTCGAGCCAGGTCCTTTCTGGGCTGTACGCGAGCTGGGATGGTGTGTCCGACAATGCGGCAGGGGAAAACAGAAAGCCCTCCAGCTTCACTGTGGGCGCAAACCTACTTCGAAAGGCCTCATATTTCGTAGCGTCAGGGGTCCCAAGATGGGTGATTAGCTGAATGGCCCCTGTGTCCGGATCGACCAGTTCGACTGGGAAAGGGTCGCGCCCTTCCCAGAGCTCCTCGGCTGCCGCAATGAGCTTCAAGCGAATAGCTCGGCGACGGGCTTCAAGTGGAGAGTTCTGGAGCTTCAAGTTCTTCTTCTCCTGTTGCATCCTCTGCCACAGGGGGTAAACCGTGTCCCAGTAATAGCCGGTGATCTCGAAAACGGCTTGGTTTACGTGCGGCCGGAAGTACTTTCGCACCCTAGGGCTTGAAAGTGGATCCATATTCCCCAGTAGCCGCAGGTACGGCTTTAGTACAGGGGCGATTCGAATGACCACGCTTCCCACTACTCCCGCCAGACCTGTGGTTAGATCGGGGACGAATTAGAGAAGGCCAAAATGCAAACTTACCAACTGAATTTTCTTCCCAACACATGTCGCAGAGCCTGAGCTTCCAAGCACAAGTGAGGACGGGAGTCCCATCTGAGTTACGGGTCTTGAGGCAGATGAAACAAACGTGTGGGTCCTTTAGCTTCCCGACGATCTCGCGACGGTAGTTAAAGTTGCTGTCATATTTGCTACCGAGTAAGGTCTTGTGAGCCCGTGAAGCAACGAAATCGGGCTCATTGGCTGTGCCCATATAGGCATGAGCCTGTACCGGTCCGGAAGGAGGGTAATACAATGCCCACTTGGTACCTAGGTACGGAATTTGCGGGGTATCAGTAAAGCCTGCAGATGTGAAGGCTCCAAAGCGAGGAGGCACAGCCGTAGCTGTAGCCTGGGTATCGGCCAATGGACTAGATAGCGATTAGAACCCGAATACTATCGGACGACGGCTACTTATCTGACTTGAGAGTCAAGTTGATCAACGTACCTCGACTCATGAAGATAGTAGAATGGGAACCACACTCGCATCATACTGCTTGGGAATTGCTTGGCCAGTATGTGGACTTTGAGCTCCTCTTCATTCTGGAAGCGTTCCTCTGCCTGCCAGAGGGCGGGTGGGAGAGCATTGTACCAGACAATGTTACCCCTCTTAAACCCGAACAAGTCATTCAGGGCTTTGCAGGAACTGGAAAACTGAAGCAGCCAGAAAGCAGGCAGATAAGAGCCAATTTCTACTAGAATCTCTCCTGACAGATGGAGGATAGGCGTCTCTTGTGGAAAACGCCGGTCATATGGTGTAATAATCAGGTCTGGATCAGCAAACTCATCCTAGAACAGAGGAGCATTAGAGACGCTCCTCGGAGCTGCCCTCGACGGACCGATGAGTGAGTAAACTTACCATGTTGTTGACGTATCGGAATCGTAGACCGGTCTGGCGACTGTAGAGTTTTTCGGAGCTGAGCATAGCCAGTACGTGGCTTGGATTGGTGCGCTGCGAGCTTCCGTTCGACATTACAGTTCCTACGGTAATAGCCGAGCGGCTGCTGTGTTGATCTTTGGGAACAGTAATAGTAGTAAAAGGGAAGATAGGTTGTGGTTCAAGTTAACTAAGAATCGTGAAAGCACGAAAGAAGCAGCCGGGCGAGCTGACGTAGAAGAGGATAAGATCTTGGAAGACCTTGAAGTTGGCTGGCTCCTCTCGTCCTGAAGATAGAACGCAAGGGGTAAAAACGAGTCTGATGGTAGAAAACCTAGGTCAATCGACCTAGGATGGAGGGTTGGAATGTTCTGTAAAACAGCTTGATATAATCTTGAAGAAGCGTGGTGGTGTAGGAAGCGGATGGAGGAGGGTTGTAGAAGTGAATATTTGAGCAATGAGGGGCAATGGGGCAAAAAAGTGGTGCCACCTACCTTCTGAGCTAGTCTTGATCACGCCACATTGGCCCAACGTATATACCAATGTAAAGGCTTTTGGGCCTTTGCATGTTTGCTTGAGAGAGCCACTTTCGCCGAGACCACCACGCATTATACAATCTCCGCTGGGCCAGTCCATGTGGAAACACTTCCTATATATGCGTGCCCACGTCAACTATATACGATCGAGCGGCTTTCCAAGGCAGTTGTGTTGTGGTCAGATCCAGTTCTTTCCCACGTTGACTGTTGTGGGAAAGGGGGGTCAGCCATTCCCCGATGACTAAGCGAGCCATCCCTTTCGACGAGTTGTTGAATATCCGGAAGATGTCACCTGACCTTCCTCCCTCGTGATATATAGTCCTGCTCGAGAACCTCCATCCCAAAAGCCTGGTGAGGAAATATAATGGGAGCACTTTCGTGTGCACTAAACTGAATAGTTGTCGTATATATATATATATAATTGCATGTGCAAACATACCAGAAACGGGGAGTTGCCGAGAAATTTGCTGACTGTCATTGTTGGGTCTTGACCCAGTTTACTTCTGGACCAGTAACACCAATGATCGGCACTCCGAAATTCTCGAGCTCTGCTTGAGCCACCCCCCAGCCTCTGTCACCAGGATCCACGGCCCGAGTGCCTTCTTGCACTATATAAGTGATGAAGCCCATCTTTTTAGCATCTATAGCACTCCATTTCACACAATAGTCCATAGCAAGCCCCACCAGGTAGACGTGAGTAATTGATGCTGCCTTCAGCAGTTCACTCAAGCCACTGCTAGTTACCGAAGGATTTTCGAAGATATCCATAAACGCGGAATACATCTCAACTCTCCTGTCATGGCCCTTCTCGACTATATGGTCCAGTTGGTTCACATGTAGTTCCGGAAGTAACTCAGCCCCCCCAGTGCCTTGGACACAATGGACGGGCCAGAGTCGTGTCTCACGGACCTCAGACGGGTTGTGAGGGTTGGTTATTTTTGCAAAGCATGTGAATGGTTCGTTGTTCGGAGCTTCATGATTTGAAGCGAATGATATATGATCAGGCGGGTGGAAATCCTTTGTCGCAATCTTGAGAGTGAACGGAAGAGCCAGGAGTTCATTGACAACAGGTATAATATCTCGTCCACCCTTAACAGCAAGTGAACCATCCTGTGCCAGTCATCACCGTCAGCTTACAAGAAGTTCACAGGGAAGAGGTACCTACAGGGGGACAGAAGTCTTCTTGTAGGTCTATAACGATCAACGCCGGTTTATATAGAGCCGGAGGCGTCTCTAGATCGTTATCCATGGCCTCTGCTCAAATTTGGATGGAGGTTGCCAAAGCGAAGATGAGAGGAATAAAGTGGGGTAACCGTGCACAAGTGAAGTCGGCTGCACCAAAAGTAACTGGCACCTGTGAATAATAATCTCCAAGCAACTGATCACTGAGATGGTTAAGCGACACCTGGCTGACACCCTAACGCCCGGCCTGACAACATTAGAAATCCTGGTCTTGACTGGATTTTGGTGGGGGTCTCCATACAAGAAAATAAATCATTACTATATCTTTCTCTTTACGATAGCTGGCCCCAAGAAGTGCATACCTGGGTGCATAAATACATACATGTCGCTTTTTGCAGAAATCGCCATTACCAGGCACCGAGATCGTGGTCAAACCTCGTCAACTCCCTCCCGGCATCCTCCACATCCTTCTTCGCCTTCATCCTCATGTAGAAAATGGGACAGTCTTTACTACTACAGATAACCTCACAGTGCATACTGCCCTGGCATCTCTGGCATTGCGTCCACAATCTTCCAAACCGAACCTCTAAATCCGAAACCCTGTGTAATGTCTTTTGGTACATCTCCCCCATCCTTGGCCGACAGTTCTCGCAAACCGCCCCTGCGCTCTCGTCTTTGCTCGTCAGGGGCTTTTTGCAACCCATGCAGGTTTGGGTTTTTTTTGTGAATTTCATGAGGCCTCCCACTGAGGAGGCGGCGACCGTTATGGAGCGGGTGTGTTCGCCTGTGAGGAGCTGACCGGCTTTTCGGTCACCGAGGATGGGTTCGAAGATTCGAGCTAGAGGCTTCGCTAGCTGGTTGTCGAGATAGTACTTTGTGTCGATTGGCACGTTGTGTTCTAACACGAAAAGGGGGTCCTCTGATCGTTCGTAGTTCTTTGCGCCGCCGGTGCCTTTGATAATCACGTATGCCACGCGGTCCCCAAGTGCTGGCGCGGATCCGATGTCTCGTTTTCTCATTCGTTCAGCAAGCTCAACGTGTGCTTGTTTCGCGCTGTAGTCATTTTTCGTTAGGGCTTTTGTGATTACTAGTTGAGACATGTCAATTCTATTTTGCAGAAGGTCCGAGATAGTATCTTTGACATAGCTAAATATGCATGTTAGTATACTAGTTCAACCCTATCAACAGATTACTTACTCCTGGGCCCCTGGAACGTCTCGGTCTATGAGAATCTTCCTCAGGACCGTCTCAATCACATTCTGCACAAGTCGGCAGTTATCCCTGCGCACTGTCTCAATGCCCTTGGTGTCCATCTTATCATACTTCTCAGTTCCAGTCCAGTACAGGCCAGCATATCTCTTCTTGTTGATAAGGAGGTATGGGAAGTATACTTTCTCGAACTCTAGCTTAATTGGGTTGATGAACTTCGAAGAAACATAAGTAGCCGCATCTTGGCCCAACTCCATAGCCTTTGCTAGGTCGGTGGGCCCGAACTTTACCATAACCGAGTCAGTATCCCCATATATAACTTGTGCATCATGAGAATAACCCTTTTCGATTTTGTAGCGGTTCTCCACCTCTTCCTTGGTCCTCTCAATCATCTGACGTCCATAACTGGTTGTGCTGCTCGCAATCGCCAAACATGGCAGCTTCCCGGACGTCGCACCCGTGAGCCCATACACACTATTTGCACTGATCTTTAGCGCTAGTTGCCGGCCGTTCAAAACCGCCTTCTTGAACGGGTCGGTCTCGACTGCTAACTCCCTCTTAGCCTTCTTTCTTGCAGACAGAAGTTCCTCTAGGATGGTTGTGAGCAGTCCTTTTCGCACGTTGGCTTTGCAAAAAAAATCTCCATTTGGTGTGACAATATAGTGCTTATCTTTCTCGAATCCCAGTCGCTCGATACTCTTTTGGTTGAGGAGAGTCGTATAGCACAAGTTGTGCGCCTGGATGATGCTTGGGTATAGAGATGCAAAGTCAAGTGTGGCAATCGGCACGTCGTAGTACCCCCTAGTGGGCTCAATAACCGTAGCACCTTCATACTGTTCGTCGGTCACTTCGGTTTTTATATTAGGGATGACGAGCTGCTGCTCTGCCGCCTTTCGGAAAAGTTGACTTAGGAATTTAACTTGCTGGCCTTTAGCGAGGAGGTAATTGAATGGAACTCCCGTAACCCTGGCCATTTCGGTATAATTGACGAGACACATTAGCTTATCCATTAGGCGTTGGGGGAGATATGCGTCTTTAAGACAGTAAACAGCCAATCGCCGCCTCGATTCAGGGGTGCCATTGAATAGCTCGGAGATCATTGAATGATGCACGTCTTCCTTCTGCTCCCCAAGGAAGTGTGCGCATACAGAGTTGAGCGTGTAACTTCGCAATTGGTGGTCCCTTTGAACGAGTTGAAGTAAATCTAACTGTAATCGTCCGTTTGTATTTGTGGTCTTAGTATCTCGATTGCCCATTTGCTTGCTCGAGAAGTTTGACTCCCTAGACTGGGAGTAGGCGTTTTTCATCCGCGTCCAGTATGGAAAGCGTGGTAGTTTTAAATGTTGTGCTCTATCCAGGAGATACGGGAAGTCGAAATTCGCAATATTGTATCCTATAATTACATCCGGATCGACTTCCTCCAGGAAATCCCTCCATTTCATCAGCATTTTTTCCTCAGTGTCAAATTCGAAAATTTGGGTGTTGACAATCAAGCTGCAGGTATCAAGGCAGAAGACGTTTCGAACAAAAGGCTTCGCCTCGCCATACCGGGTGACGATATTAGCGATCTGTATTACCGGGTCCTTTTTAGGCTCTGGAAAAACCCCCTTGCGGCCAGCACATTCAATGTCAAATGAGAGGATGCGCAGAGGTGCCATCTTTGCCCATTCGCCGTCAGATGGATGAGCATGAAGATCGCGGTAATTAGCGTAAGCTTCAATTTGGCAATTAGACTGCTTATCCCTTGCCGGAAGCATGTGGTATTTCTCTGCGGGCACCTCTACCCAAGACATGCCTGCCATCTGCAATTCAATTAGTTAGCCGCGGGTCCTCTGCACTCCGACGTTCGTGGGATAGGGTTCCTGACCTTGGTATCAACCATGAATCTTAATACGTACTGAAGGTTATCAAATGTCATCAGTCCCGTCTCATTGATACGCCACATGCCTCTCCAGTTAGCATCGCCCTCCTCTATCATTAACCTGAGCCTGCCGATGGATTTCGGGTCGTTCACAGATATTTTCAGATATGGACTCTTCAGATTCCCTTGGAAGCCATAGACATTCTCCCTTCGAACCATCTGAACGGAGGCAATGGTCGGTTGATGTTGGGCAAATTGATTGTCGAGATATGCTTTAAAGGCCTCGCAGTCGCTCTTCTGGAAAGAAACTGGCGCAGGGACATAGAGGTAGTGCAGGAAGTCCGTGACGTGGAGCAAAACCGAATGGCCAGTCTACGATAGCAGCGTCTTATTAGCGTCCTGGATCCTTAGTTCAGACGCGTGAAGCTGCTGTACCTCAGTAACACCGAACAATCTGATTGTAGTCTTCCCACCAAACAGATTGCCCTCTTCCGTCTCTATCTGCTGGAAGCATAAGCTGCCTTGGGCATCAAAGTCGTCCAAGTTTGGCCGACTCCACTGCTGGTCCTTTTCAGAATTTCGCTCTTTCAAATTGGACATATCCTGCGTCAACTTCTCGAGTACCTCCTCTTCAAACTGACTCTTCGGTTGACTGGAGAGTAGCTTGCCATTCTGGCCGCCCTGGGAGCTCTGGAGTCTGCTTGCAGCACCCGGAACCGCGTCGAGCTTCCGCTTCTTTGCGGACGGGGAGGGGGCGACATTCCTACTCGTATTAGTCGAGTCACCAAGCACTCTCTTCTGGGTTGGCATTGTAGCAGCCAGCATCCTATCCAAGGCCGTCGGGGTGCCGGGTCGAGATGGATGGCCCGGGAATAATACTGCGGAGACGTGGGTTGCAATTGTGGACGAAGAAGAATTGCATTGGGAGGGGCCGGATGCAAGCGCGACGCGACGAGACTCATTAACGCGTGGTGAGATTACCCGTGACATACATTATACATGTACAATATTGTACGCCTGCGCAGCGTATCGCCGAGCACTGGCGGCAAGCACCACAGCTTATTTTCGGCTAGGCGTCGTCTATCATGCTATCGTGGCTGTTCGTCAGCATAGCCTCACAACAGCGCAGCGACGCGTGTAATAACTCTATCAGCCTCCCTGCACGGCTATTTTAGAAAATATAAACCCAGGCCGGCCCACGCTGACTTCTGCATCTCTGTTCTATCCGTTGAGAGTTGGCGGGTTTTCTGCGTGCCTTCCGTCCCAGTCGTTTCAATCGTGCTGTCCTCTATCGATTCTGAAACAAGAGAGCTCCCGACCGGAAGGGCTTTCTCTGAATAGCCACGGCCGAGAGAACTCCCGTTGATCTGAACCTCCGGCATATCACTCCTCGATATTGCAGCCCGCATTCAGTCATTCACTCCCCTCAATCACTCACCCCACTCACTTAACGCGTTTACGAAACGTCATCAGCGGCATCCGTACCACGTACTGGCTCTGTCAGCGCCAAAATCGACCCCAAACCACTTGGTTAGCCCTCCAATCTGTCCCGTGTTTCGATCGACCTTTGTTTGACAAGACGCAGGCTGTCCCTACTGTATCTACACGAGCCCTGAACCAGCTGCCAAAGTCCATCTTTCTTAAATCTGGATCGAGCTCGGATTGATTTCGCTGGAATATTGTTAGCGACATTAGTGGGGCGTGTATTTCAGAGTCAGCCTTTTTCTAGCAACGCATCGGCGCCGTCGCCTGCACGTCCCTCATCTCGAAGTTTCTCCTACTAAGGCCACCCCCGTGTCCCTACAATGGCAGCACAGGAGTACTACAGCTCAGGATGGTCAAGTCCACAGCACGCGCACAATGCCCCTCTTCCCCCTCTTCCATCAGGCTCACAGTCATCTTCGGGACCAACAGGCATCGCTACTCCGGGATCCTCAAGCTCTTCGCCATTTGACGACCATGCATATCCCTATTCGCCCCATACACAGGACAGTCACCATCCCTTTGGAGGTTCAACAGAATACTATGGCAAGGCTGGCAAACCGCACGAGCAAGATCCATATGCAGACAACATCCCTTTAAAACCAACGCACCTATCTAACCAGTTTAGCGCTGGATCAGAGGAGCGATTGCCAGGCCCTCTAGGAGGTAGTGGTGAAGGAAAGCGGAAAAAGAAGAGTAGTATTCCCGTCAAGAAACGCATCCCATGGTTCGTGTATGTGGTCACGACAATACAAGTTGCCATTTTTATTGGCGAGTTGATAAAGAACAGTATGAATGTGCCCCCCTCAAACTTAAACCGTGTACTAACTCTTGCCATTTAGGTATATTGACCAAGACTCCAATCGCTATCCGCCCCCAGTTCAATCCCATGATCGGCCCCTCATCATATGTACTCATTAACATGGGCGCTCGTTTTGTGCCTTGCATGCGCAGCACCCCCGGCGTGCAAAACTCCGCGATCCCAATCTCCTGGCCCTGCCCCAATACCACAACCTCTGACCCAAACAGCCCGTCAATGCAATGTCAGCTCTCTGATCTCTGTGGTTTCGGTGGTGTTCCAAACCCAGTCCCGAATGGCTCCCTGAGTACAAATCCGCAACCGAATCAATGGTTCCGATTTATCATCCCTATATTTTTACATGCTGGGCTTATCCACATAGGATTCAATATGCTATTACAAATGACACTCGGAAGGGATATGGAACGGACGATTGGTCCCTTGAGGTTTGCCCTAGTATATTTCTCTAGTGGCATATTTGGTTTTGTTCTTGGTGGCAACTTTGCACCAGACGGCATAGCTTCGACGTACGTCTCGTGCCCCACTCCCTAGCATACACTCACTAATTTTGAGACAGTGGAGCATCAGGGGCTCTTTTTGGAATTGTTGCACTTATACTCCTCGACATCCTCTTCACCTGGAGCGATAGGCCCACGCCAAAGAAAGACCTCGCGTTCGTCGCCGTTGACGTTGTAATTTCCTTCGTCCTTGGTCTTCTCCCTGGTCTAGATAATTTTTCCCATATTGGGGGCTTCTTGATGGGCCTGGTACTCGGTCTCTTTGTCATGCACTCACCGAACGCGCTAAGACGGCGAATCGGTGACGATCCTCCTTACGCGCCCGTCTCTACGGCTAGGCCAACTAGTGGTGGTCTCGGTAGTTTTGCGAAGAAGCCCGTCGGCTTCTTTAAGGGAAGGAAGCCGCTCTGGTGGGTATGGTGGCTTTTGAGGGCCGCTGCTCTGGTTGGAGTATTGGTCGGATTCATTGTGCTACTCAACAACTTCTACAAGTATAGAGTGAAGTGCGCGTGGTGTAAGCGGCTGAGTTGCTTGGTACGTACCCTCTCCCAGATTCACCCTAGCAAGCTAAATAGTGCTGACTCGCTCGCTGTAGCCCGTCAGCAATTGGTGCGACTTGGGAAATCTTCGTCTTAGCAACACCACCACATCCCAAAAACGAGACTTATTTTCGCCTGTATCTCTGGAAACGTTCCTTTAGGGTTGGCTGTCGTATTACTTAATGTCTTTCCTTACCTCACGAAGCATCGATGGTGGTTGTATCATAGCACATTATTGTATGGGTGTAGTTCTAAAAAGTCCCTAACTCTGTATGGAGTAACAGTGAAATGGCCTCTGAAAACCGAGGATTTTGACGCCCCTCTATTATGGACTTACTGCTTTCACCATTGCTTCATTACCTTGCTTCCGCCCATATTTAAGAGTAGGAACTGGAATGGGCCACCCTTTTCAAAAAAAAAAAAAAACTCGTAAACCAGTTTCTGAATTTCACCTTGTCCCATCTCGTTTGTCTAGAACTATGGCGGCAAACCCAACCGGAGGAGACTATCTTTTCCCAATCCTCATCTTTCAGACAGTCGCTTCTTTCCAGGCTGTCCGATCATTTGTCCCGCGGATGCCTGCCCCTCCACGTTATAAAACCCACAAGAATTGCACTCAGCCAGCTCGCCAGAAAATATTCCGAACTCTTCTCCGGATATCTCGCTGCTGATGTGTTTGAAGCTCTCAAACCCATATTCTGCAACCGGCCTCTCAATATTCACAGCCAGGCCCCTGAGCAGCGCGTCTGACATATTCCTTCTCACTAGCGCGTCCACGACATTCATATTACAGCTGCTACTCGCCGCATCCCTAAGTAAACATGTCGGTCCAGCGTGTGTAAATTTGGACCACACGCATAGCTGGAGCGGGTCCAGAGAAATTGACCGTCACCAGCCCATTTACAGGCCGGTTGCAGCGGTCCTGGGGCTTGAAGTTAAGGACTGTCAATATTGAATTGATGGTGGTTTCTGGTGACTCCATTGGACTGACAACTATGGAATTTCGGCGATGGAAAGATCCCCGGCCCACATGAAAGGGGGCTGGAGAGGTGACCACGATCTCAGCTTTTAATAGAGATGGTCCATCTATCAACATTGACTCGATGTTGGAGGCGGTCCAAACGGCAGAGTATCCAACCTCCAGATACCGTGTAATTGGGATATGGGTTCCATTTGGTTTTGTAACTGCCTTCAGAGCCGGTGCCTATATGCAGGCGGGGTTTCATAATGCTCTCCTGAGTTGGTGGTACCTAGTCCGAGGGGAAATAGTTTGGCGATATTCTATTGCGTGCGTTGAAGCCATTCCTGCAGACAGTTGGTGAGAGTGGCAGTTACTTTTCCCCAACCGTTTCCAGATGTTATTCGCTCGGAGGTTGTTAGCGGGTAGTTGACACTGCTAGTTGGTATTTTTTCGTGCTTGGCCGCTACAACCGTCGTACTTTGCTTAACGGACTTCAGTCCCATATTAATTAGACCTAGAATTAGTCGAATAGTCTATCTACGTTGTGGCCGACTTCGTCGTACCTCCTCCAACCACCGGAAATCCATAGATATATGTATAAGTCTACCTTGACTACCGACCGAGAGTATTCCGGCATTATCATACACCACTAAACACTCCGAGTGAAACACCGATGTACAGTCTCCAGACCCCTTGTTGATAGCTCCACATTACTCAATCAGCGGGGGAATTGCAGTTATTCAGGGCAAGCTGAAAGCTGTCACATACATCACTTATTCACCGCAGTTCATCGCCGGAGAGCGCCAATCGCACGTCCTCTAATGCATCCCCACAAATACAATGCTCTGGTCATTCCACCACCTTCCTTCTCTCAAGAGAAGTTCCAATCTCCATGCTGTACCCCCGGCCTCAGAGAGAGAGAGAGAGAGGGAGAGGAGGGAATGCCCATCTAGTTGCACCGGACGAGAACAGTCCGATAGATACGCAGGGCGGCCAACAGGGCTCTACCACCCACACGGTGGCGTGCAGCTTCTACGGTGGAGTCCGGAGCGGGGTTAGTGTAACCCGGAACGCCAGCTCAGAAAGCGTTGGCTGCCACTCTCTGTGCCTCCAGGGAGGCTCCATCTTCACCAAAACGCGGAGTTGAAGATTAAGTTAGCGCCATGGCTGCAACAAAACCTTGCAGGTATTTTGCCCTTCCTGGGGGCTGTGCCAGAGGCGCCTCATGTCGATATATGCACATAGTCGATTCTCCTCTGCCGGCTTCTCCTGCTCCAAAGGATAAGCGCTCCATGATTCCGTGCGAATACTTCCTACGAGGGGCGTGCAACAAGGGAGACATATGTCCGTATGCTCATCCAACCCAGCCGCTGCCGCTGCCTGCTAAAGAAGCCCAGCCAGGTGGGGGGGGTAGCAATGTACGCAGACCGAACTCTTTTACTTATCTCGACACGGGTTGAGCGAGTTGATTTTCATTTAGGAACGACCAAGGCCGAACCATTTCACTCGAGAGCTCTCTGGAGCTATTGTTCATTTCGAAGATGGGGGCCGAGTTTCTAAAGTTTCTCTTTCCTCCGACTTTTCAGCCATTCGAATCGCCGGCCTACCACTAGATAGCTCGCCAGAATCGGTGGCAGTCACGCTGGGCGAGCTAGGCTTCAAGGTGCCAGCCACTTGCGTGCGAATCGTTGGGGATAGTTCTACATCCTTAGTGAGTGCCGACGTTAGAGTAGGTGATCCAACATTTGCAGCAAGCTTTTGCGGTAAGCTCAGTTCGATACGGAGCACCGTAACCGGACATTCAAAGCTCCAAGCCAGCCCCATTGCCACGAGTATTCTGTCAGAATCGACTGTTCATCAAATTGACTGCAAGAAGGTCGTCTGCTCATGGCACAAGTCTTCCCGCATGGCCTGGCTAAACTTTGGCAACGGGAGCATTGCAAGGAGGGTTTGGAGTCAATATCACCGTGGCTCTTACAAGATCCTTGGGAAGCAGGTGGCTTGTGATTCTCCTCACTGCAGCCCAACCAGAAACAACAATCCCGTGGCATGGACCGTTGTCCTAAAGGACCTGCCGGGAAACACAACAAGAGAGGCGATACTTCATTCTATCAAATATGACACAGACAAGCCCCGTCACATCGAATTAGGATCACCTAGCTATGGCGCAACGGATGACGAGGCAAATGCGGCAGTGAAATCGTTGCTATCACAGATCGGCACACTTGATTCCTGGGAAGCGAGCGGAAACTTGTCTGCAAAGCGTATGAAAGCAAAGGCACGCTTTCGAGATGAAGCCGATGCTAGGGAAGCCACCAGACGACTGAATGACAAACCTTTGCCCTTTTCAGCTGGAAAACTATCAGTGACACTTCTAACCACTGCAAAGTTCAAGAATACCACCAATATTTACGATGCTGTAAAACCTATGATCGATGAGGAAACTCGTAACTGGCCTCAACATTTACAGCCCAAGGTGTTTCGAAACACTGATCCTGCTCAGATTTATACGGTCTTGAAAATTGAAGGAGGCCAAAGACATTGCAAAAGCAAATGATTCACTGGCTAGGATTCTGGCTGGTGTTACTGCTATGAACGGCGAAGTACCTATATGGAGTGCTTCTTTCAATAGTCGGGGTCAAATCAGGAAACTGGAGCAGATTCAGCAAGGCCTTGGGGTTTGCATTGTCCCCGACAAGAAGAAGTCACAGATCCGTCTCTACGGTGCATCTGAAAAATGTAGGGAAGCGCAACAAGTCCTCAGCAGCATCGCTGAGGCTGATTCATCGACTTTCAGGGCAATTGAACTCGATCTCTACAAGTTTTGGTGGGCTTCGCACGGAGGGTTTCAGCGGATCGTCTCTGCCCTTGGAGCTGACGTTGTTGCAATTGATACTGTGTCAATACCAAAGAGAATCCTGATTACAGGCTCAAAGGAAGATTACCATACTGCACTAGTTATCGTTTATGGCGAAAAACCAGAAGAACGCAAGCTGGGCGCTGGAAATGCCGCCACCACAGAGTGCGCTGTGTGCTGGACTGAGGCAGAAAAGCCCATCCGGACACAATGCGGTCATCTGTATTGTCTCGAGTGTTTTGAGAACCTCTGCTCCTCGACGCCATCTGGAGACAAGGAATTCGAAATCACTTGCCAGGGTGACCTGGGGAAATGTGGGGTGGTTCTCGGCCTTCCCGAACTCCAAGACCACCTATCGTCCATTGCATTTGAAGCCATCCTCGAAACGTCATTCGCGTCCTATATTAGTCGCCACCCAGACACTTTCCGCTACTGCCCTACCCCTGACTGCAGTCAAGTGTATCGCCTTGGCACCGCTGCCAGAATCTACACCTGCCCACAGTGTCTCGCGACAACGTGCATGTCCTGTCACAATGTTCATGATGGCCTTACGTGCGCCGAATACAACTACCGCGCTTCAGGCGAGCACGAAGCATTCGAAAAGCTGAAAAAAGAACAGGGCTTCCGAGACTGCCCAAAATGCAACACCACAATGGAAAAGACCGAGGGATGTGATCACATGAAGTGTGGGGGCTGCGGCATTCACCTGTGCTGGGTGTGTTTAGAAACGTTTGCGACGGCCGGGCCGTGTTACGACCATATGAACAAGAAACACAATGGAATTGGGGTGCATATTCCTCGCGAAGTTCTTTAGGTGAGAATTGAGAGAGAAGGGGCCTTTCCAGGGGGGAAGGAGGGTTATTCTCAAGAAAGAGCCCCAACACACGCAAACGAGACGCAGAGGGGATGGCAACAAAGGCCAATTACTTGACATAGCTGGCGGTGCGCAACGTTAGGGTTTGACAGTGGAATTGTGAAAGATATCATGCCACAGGAAAAGTCCAGCTCACGCAGCCTCGCTGTCAGAAGGCTGTCACTTCTGCCCCCAGGCGGGAAATGAATACATGGTCTTGCGGTGAAGGAAATGGGAAGAGCACTTGTTGAGACTCGCACAACACAGTACAGTACACGGCATCATTCTTCTGTATCTCAACTCTTCTTGGTTTTACAGAGGTAAGATATTACTAAATATCAAAGAATGCAGAATATCAAGTCTTTCCCAACGCGGATCCGCAGGTTTTGGTTTGACTGCGGGCTTCTAAATATATTGATTCCTTAGTAAGGGGTGACTCCAATTAGGCCGCCAACTTGCCCTTCAGCCTCTCCTTCTGGAAGAACCAAGAGTATTTGTTCAAGAACGCATCAATTTCCCTGTGAGCCTCGACGGAATCCTCAGCCTCAAGCCCAACCCTACCGACAAGAACATCCAGAGCCAGTCTCGTCCAACACGATTGAGAACCCCACCGAAATCCCCGCGAGAAAACATGCTCCATCCCCCATCCCCTCTACCAAGCCACAATCAGACCACCCATTACTTTCCAAAACACCTTACCCTTTCCCCTTCTTTCCGCCCGAACACAGCTGCACGAAGATGGCGAACGCACGCTCTGGATCCGAGCACTGTAAAGAAGCAGCTCGGCTTGAACGGCTAATAAGGGGGCTTTTGTGCACAAAGGAGGTGGAAGGGGGGGGGAGGGGGGTGAGATAATGTAAGGCTGGGTGGATCCTTTGGAAGAAGAGGGGGAAATACAGGAATGAAGGTACATACCTGTGCTGGAGTGGTGTTTTGCAGATACTTGGCACGGCGCTGGTGGGGGGGGGAGCTCCCAAACATAGCATATCTCTCTCTATATATATGTATGTATATGTATATACGTATATATATATATATATATACGCAATCCTCTCTCTCTCTCTCTCTCTCACGTTAAAAGAACCCCCCTGGGAAAAACTCGGAAAATCAAAATAGGGGGGGGGGGAAAAAAACACAAAAAAAAAAACGCCGCCCGCCTCCTTCATGTTATGCATTGTTGTCATCCCACCGCCTGGCTGATTTCGCTGGTTTTTTTTACAGGAAAGAGGAAATTAGAAAACAAGGGGGGGGGGGTAGGAATATATAAAGTACAAATGGCATATAGGGGGGGATATTTATTCCCAATCTCGCCACTCGTCCTCCACCCCACCTACCCTCTCCAAGAGCTTCTGGTTCTCCGCACTTCGATGCGGAGTCTCGCGGCTTCCAGCCTTCAGCTTATCCTTCCCCCATCCCTGCCCACTCCTCATAAACAGCCCCCTTTCCCCTCTCCCGTCCTCATTCTCATTACTAACGCGGCTGCCAACGCGGCCCTCCTGTTCATTAGGATCCGCATCCTCATCCTCGTGGCTACTCCCTTCATATGCGTCTGCAAACTCGTTTCCGTCGTCGTCGCTATTATGGTCGCCGTAGCGGGTGTTGTGGGGACTGCGCAACGTCCGCATGGACATGCCGCTATCGCTGTGTGCAGTGTTGTCGTGGAGGTAATCGGCATATTGGTCTGGATGCCGACCAACCTGGTCGACTTTCACGGGTGACCGACGACCCGATATAGGGACGGAGGCAACGCCCGTGGACGCAGTGAGGTAATGTCGCTCTAATCCATCTCCCCGGGGCGGCCAACTCGCAGAAGATTCAGGGACGAGTGTACCGCTATGTCCATCCCACGAAGAGTTGCGCTCCATCCCGGGTGTGATCCCTGTTCCGCCCCACCCTGCCCGCCTCTCCCGCTCCTCCTGTAATCGCCACTCCTCTTCCCGTTCGCGCAGAAGCGCATCCCTTGCCTCTAGCCATTTGGGACTAGGTTCCCAATTCCACCCATCTCCTGTGCTGTTGCAGACTGGGAGGCACCAGAGCCATGGGTTAGGTCCAAACATATGGTGGAGGTTGGCCCGCCATCCCAGATCGAACGCATTGGGGAGCTTCTCTGAGAGCTGCTCCTCGAGGTAGGACTGGTAGCGGTTACGCTCACGCTCACGTTCGAGATCGTTGTAGTTGCGGTGGAGAGATGCCATTGCGGTTGTGGTTTGAGAACCAGCCCGCAAGTCATTTTCTACGCCTACTTCCGCGCGAGATGAGTTAGGGAGCGTGTTGGCGTGAATCTTCCGCAATTGCTGACCGTAGTTTGGCGACGGGTAGCTTTCGTACCGCTGTTGACTCTGTAGGTTTTTCCGAAGCGGCGAAAGATACCGGACTTTTTCCAGACACTCAATCGTCGTTTGATTTTTCAAAACCAAGCTTAGATGCCATCCCGTGAAGCCAGTAAGGACCAGGCCAATGATACCAGAGACCACAGCCAGGAGAATATAGTTCACTGGCATCGTGGTATCTACGAACTGCCCATCGCTGAGGACATTTCCCCACACCCAGTCAGCCGTGACCGCGAAGCACACCCAGCAGAAGATCGAAGTGTAGACGAGGAACAGCACAAATGCTTTGTAGTTGCGTAGTCCGAGGCACGTTGCCAACCAAGGGCAGTGATGGTCCATCTTCAAGACGCACCGCCGACACGTCGAACAGTGGTGGGCACGATCTGGCTTAGGGCATTGGCATTTCTTGCAATACCGCGTCGAGCCAGTCGACTTGACGGTTAGTGACGCGGTAGTCGGTGGCTCGTGTGTTGGTAGGTGGCTGTACCCATTTGCTGTCGTCAGAGGGGAACCAGGATCCGTGAATACAGCAATGGTATACGACGAGTTCGCGAGAAGGTAGAGCGCGATGCCCAAGAGAGATAGAATTAGCCCTAAGTGGTGCGCGCGATCAGTTCTGCAACCTTCCTAGATCAACAAAGGAAACGCAGACCCACCTCTCCACCCACTATCCCCCCTTATTGTTTTGTATCCTATGGAGGCTTCCACCCATACTGCCCAGCTGGTCATTCCATACACGAACGCCAGTGGAAAGAAGGTTACGAGACGGCAGCAGGTGCGCTCGCATCGCCGTGCAACGGTCCGATGGCGGTGCTTATGAGACGGCGATGAGGGCGGCGAAGGGGTTCCCAGAGGCGCCATCTACGAGCAGTGAACTGGCTTACAGGCTCGACGGTCGTAGCCAGCATGCACTTCGAAGAGCGGAATTTTAAACAGATATAATACCGAAGGGGCTGAGGCTCGTGCGGCGAGCTGGAAGCTCAGCCTCCCTGGAATGCCGCCCAAACCCAACAACACCAGGTTCAAAATACACTTGGTCGGAGCAGCTGCTGGCGGGCAGTGGCGCTGTAGGGGAGCGGTAGAACAGGTCTTACATTCCAAGCGTGTAGGAGTGGTTTCATGGAGCCAACTGCCAACTACGGAGTACAGAAGTCGTACATGTACATGTACTTCTGGTGATGTCACGTGCAGGAATCAAATGCTGCGCACGGCACTCGTACTATGGTACCCGGTACCTGGGGATCGAGAAGTCTGCGTCTAGTAACACCAGACGGAGTATATTGTACCTTTGCTCGCGCGTTGCTACACAGAGGCCTCCAAGTATTTGGTACCCCCTCCGCCGGTAAGGCGTCTCGCTTGGTCCGCCCGCCGCTTTTTCGATCTCAATCTGTTGCCGTCCTCAACCTGATTCTCTACCTTCCCGCGACTATGACCGACCTCGCCCCTACTCGACCACAAGGCCAATGCCCCTCCGCCTGTATCCTCCTGACTGCAGAGTCCGCTAGTTTATAAGGAGCTCATGTCTCAGCAGTTTTTAGGCAGGGAAACGACCTCGCCCATTATCGCACACGCCGCGTAGCAAGGCGTCTTCAAAAATATTACGGGCGTTTTTTTTTCTTCTATAAAACAAAAATGTGAAAACCCCCCGACGAGAAAAATGCAATCTCGGAGAAATAAACATACAGAGTGGTTCAGGGATTTGAGTACAGGTTTGGAAAAAGTTTGCTTTTTTTTGGAGATTCA
The DNA here is from genome assembly GCA_021527025.2 of Geoglossum cookeanum. NCBI lineage: Eukaryota > Fungi > Ascomycota > Geoglossomycetes > Geoglossales > Geoglossaceae > Geoglossum > Geoglossum cookeanum. The sequence continues at coordinate 20,271 of JAJDFF020000169.1, forward strand.
AAACATTAACGACGACGAAAAGTTTTTAATGCAGAGCTGTTACTGCCCGAGAATAAACCAAAAAAAAAACCAAAAAAAGGCTGCACTGCTACGCACGCTTATCGCCCAAAGTGGCTCTTCTCAAATCTCCTAAACACGGTATACGAAACAAAGGAGAATGCAAAGGCGAGCTCAAAGCCAACATCTCCTCCAAACTTGCCTCCACAAATCTTCCCGATAGGCCCAGTAAACCACACTTGGGCCATGCCCATGACCGCTCCAAACACGCCAAAGGCAAAAGCAGAGAGTGCCGCAATGCCAGGAGGGAGCTTTCCGGGCTTGTCATAGTTCTCTGGTGCGTAGCCACCAAATCCCCTCTTGTAGATAAAGTGTTCTGAGAGAGCGATTCCTTCATATATGGCCAACCAGTATGCCTTCAGAAGAATCAGTAAACTGGCCATCGTGGAAGTAAAATAGGGAGGAAAGGGCTTACAATCACCAACATGAAGTTTTCAATCACAGTCACAAAGTGCCCGTAGCCCGGGATAGCAATGGCAACATATACCAATGTTCCGATGAAAACCCAAACAAATCGGGGAACTCTCTGGGTCTGCTTCGCCATGATCTGCAGACTAAGCGCCACAGAATAGATATTCGGGCAATTGTTTGCAACGATCGACAGGGCAAGAATGACGAGACAGAATTTTCCGAATTGACCTAGCGGCTCAAAGAGCACAGCACCTAGAAGGCCACCAACGTGGCCGTGTTTGTAAGCTTCCGCATAGGCCGGTGTATTGACAGTCGCAGTAGCAACTGCGGCGCCTAGCATCTCAGTAAAGAGGAGAGGGAAGCTGCCGGGTGGTCAGTAGAAGATCGATGCATCATGATACAGCGGAATCTCACATTAGGCCCGCAAAGGTCCATAGAAATACTTTGACTCGGCTCTGGGTAATAGGCTGGTAAACAGTGTAATCGGCCGCATAGCTAGTCCATCCTGTGGCAAAACCATACACGGATGCTGCGAAAGAAAGGACGGATCCGGCCTCAGACTTCCCAACGCCCATTGGGATATTTTCGAATTTCTACTTCGATATTAGTGTATGATTGTAAGGATTTTGGGGTTGTATGGGTCAAGCTTACTCCTGAATGTGCAAATTCTCCAAGAACAATCAAGAAAATGATAAAGCATGGAATCCAACTCCATTTCTCATATGCGTGAACCACTTTGTAACCTAGGGAGCCGAGAGGTGTTAGCAACGCCAGTGAGGCGTTTAGGGCAAATTGTAACAAAACGTACCGAAAAGGGTGACTAGGAATGTGCCGGCAGCAATAATAATGATGCCAGCAAAGCCTGGAAGGTTGCCATTGACCGCATGCAGCAACTGAGCGCCCACAATTACATTGACGGCCGACCACCCCACGCACGCCAGGACATTGAAGAGGGCAATGACCTTGACCCCGTAGTAACCAAAGTAGAACCTCGAGAGGACCATCTGCCTTAGACCGAATTTTGGACCAAAGGTCGACCAGAAGCACACTGGCGTTATCCCAAGAATATTGAAGAACAAGATCGTCAAGATCGTGTCCGCAAACCCAAGATGGAATACCGGGCCAGCTAGTGCACCGATGGCAAACGAACTGACAACCATGTTGGCAGCCAACCACTGCGTGTTACGCAAACTCGATAAGTCTTCGAAATCTCATGCGGGGGTAGTAGTAGTCATGGGTCGAGGCAAGAGAGCAAGTACCATGGTGCCCACATTCACCAGCCCATCGAGATCCGTCCGCTCATTCTCGGGAACCCTCTCGATACCGCGTTGCTCAATCTTGAATTTGCCGGCCAACCGCTGCAGTTTGGCATAGACACTATCACCAACCTCAAAAGTCTCTGCAGGGACGGCACCGGAGTCATCGGTGTACGGCGCTTTCTCGCTCCCGGCCTCGACGTCGTCGTAGGTGTAGGTACCCATCTTGCCGTCTCTCCGTATACGCTAGAGGCGTTGAAACCGAGGTTATCGTGTTGGGCGGTTGGGTCTTGCGATTGCAGTATGTGCAGCACAGAGGGAGGTCTTGGAAGGGACAATCAAGCTCAACAGCGTCGACATCTCCGGCAACTGGGGGACTACGACCACATTATATGTCCGCTTCCTGGTTGCAGAGGCATACGGGCACCCAGGGACGCGCCGACAAATCCAGCAGGATCGTCTACGCGCGCTGATAAGCTGGCTTGTTGGAGGGTGTATCTCCAACTGGCAAATCCTGTTCGGACCTCGCCAGATGGAAGTCGCGGTCATGGAAGCGTTGCCTTTGGCTGGGGGCGGGGCCGGCCCCTGCGAGCTCTGGATCTGGCTGCCTGACGACCAACTGCCGATAAGCAGCGTCCCCACGCCCAGACGCCCAGTCAGACGCCAGAGATTCGACGGGCATGCTCTCCCCGCTCTCCTCTCTGGCCAGCCACTCAACTGCCGCCCGGGCTGTCGGAGTCCCCCGATCGCTCTCTCCCGCCGTCAAAAAGTGTTTTTCCCGTATACATCTTCCGTCTATCGTCTGCCGTCTACGTTACGTGGCAAACCACTCTACCCGCATTGCGCCCAGCCAAATTTGATTTGTAGTCCTGAATATGGTACATGCAAGAAAAAAGAAAAGGAGTACAGAGAGTAGGATGCGACAAATGCGTGTCCATCGTCAAGTTTCTAGCCCAAATGATTCCTGTCCTGTCCTGTGACTCCTGGAGTGCAATGCTGAATGCTGTGAAGATAAAGAGTGGAAAAAGAGTGCATATGCAAATACGACAGCTGCGAGGACGACTGCCCTGCCTCACCTGCCTCATCGGAAGTTGTCCTCGTCGGCATCCCGTCCCTCACTGTCGATATCGTCGACTGTCCGTACCAGTTCCTGCAGCCATTGTTCGTCAGATCCTGCACAAAATGCTTAGCGAGCTGGTCTGGACACGCACCTTTGTTTCTCTGGCAATTTCAAATGCCAAGGGCGGCAATTTGTTTGTGAAATCCTTCAACACTGCAGGGTCTCTGATGTTCTCGCCCTCTGTGTTGACCTCGAGCAGTTTTGCTCGGCAGTCTGACAATTTGCGTATGATGGATTCGCCTCTGTCGCGGAGAATCGAATTGCCCGCCCGGCTCATTGCGGTTTCCGTCGACGTGACAACGTTCCCAACCACCGTGGCAATGTCGTTGATATGGTTGCGGATAATTGGCATCCCATCGTCAGCTCGGATACTAGACACAAGAGCTTGAATGGACTGAACCATTCCTTCCGTCTGATCTTCAAGGTAGAACTGTATATCATTGAGTAACTTGTAGAGATTCCCCACGACCTTTAGACATACCTTGAGCTCCTCCACATTGCTCTCCTGCGTCCTTGCCCCATAGCCCATCTTCGTTGCGAAACTCTTTCCGTTTGGCAAGCCGTTTCTAGAGAGTGGGCGTCTTCCAACCCAGCTGTCTTTTCCTCTGCCCTTAGGTGTTGACGATCCCCTCGGCGAACTGGCCGAGCTGTAGATCGACTCGCCGCTGAGTCTTCCATTGCGCTTTGGAGAGAATCCGCGAGCATCAACGGAGAGATGGCCATCATCATCATCCTCAAACTCTCCCTCTGGGGTTGGCCGGATCTTAACTGCTCGAATGAGTTCCACGACAGCTGCAGTCAAGTGGGAGGCAGCAGCGTCCAAGAGTGATACAGGCGATATACCGTTCGCAGAAGAGAAATTCTTCGCTGCAGTGATGAGATTGTTTGCAGTGGCAGAGACTCGGCTTTTCAACTTGCTTCGCTGATGATCCTGGCCCCCATCGCTTGGCATAGCATCATCAATGCCTTGCGTGATATTCCTAACAGCCACAACCACTGACTTCATATAATCTAGAACCGATGATGGCTCGCCGCTTCTCGTAATTCGAAGGAGGTCATCGATAGCAATTTGAAATTTAGTAACGTGCACATCGCTTACAAGGCCGGTCGCATCCGTGAAAGTCCCATCCTTGGAGAACTGGCCCACGTCAGGAGGCTGGATAGACAGTCCAATAGATGAGGCGCGTAAATTCCGTAATTGAGTCTTAGTGCGGGCGTAGCGGCTCTTCCACTCTTTGACTTCCTCCTCTAGTCGGGAAACTTGACCCAATAGTTTCTCTTCTCTGTCCCAAGGGTGATCAGCACGGTCCGTTAGAGCCTTCATCTCTCTCAGGAAATCAGAAGCCTCCTTTCTAACTTCCTCGGTGACCTATGCCAACAAAAACATATTAGCACAACTTTTTGGTAGCAGAGTTGGGTGCCTTGGGATAATCGTCCCCGATCGCCAGCATGTGGTCTATTTGATTGACGAAAGCGGACAAGTAAGAGAGATGAAGGGATTGAGTCAGTACCTGCTGCTGCTCCCTAAGTTCCATCTTGAGTTCCTCGTGATCACTTTCTAACGACTCAAACCTCCTCTTCCATTCCACCCCTGAACCGCTACTATCATCAGCCGTGCTCGCCCGATCTAGCTGATCTCTCAGATCTCTCTCCATATTTGTATTGTCGGTCCGTAGTTTGTTAAGTTCAGACTGGAGGGAATCGTTTAGATTCTGAGCATCGGCAAGTTTCCGTTCGAGATCTGCGCGAAGATCGGACCACTCCTTACGCTCAAGGTTTATGGCCTAAAGCAAAATATTTAGCATACCGGATCCAGTCACATTTGAAGTAGGTTTGGTCATACGGTTCCCCTATCTCGCTCGGCATCATGTAATTTGCTTATCTCTTCATCCTTCTGCCGGATTCGCGTTTCAAGACTTTCGACTTTTCCCCGTAATTCAGACACTTGGGCCTGGTATTCATCTACGAGTTTCTTGTCTTTCTAGTAGTCGGGATAATTATTAGCAGAGCTTTCTAAAGTAGCAGAAAAGCTAAGTATGTGGAAAAAAGCGCAAAGCGGACAAACCTCTAGTCCTCCAAGGCTCTTATCGGTATTCCTCTTGATTTGTGCCCTCCCCGCAGCACCTTCCAGTCCAAAGGCATCACCCTCATCATCGTCATCATCATCTGGTCCGGTTTGATCATCATCATCTTCGACAAGAGTGCCCTTATTAGGTATTATGGTGTTGCTCTGAAAAGTTTTAGGAAGTGGCCTGCCGTAATCATTCGGGCTCGCCCCTGGGCTTCCTGGAACACCTAGTCCACCCGGTCCACCACTCGACAGACCGTTCGGCGGCCTACTCTGGGGATAAGGACCTGGTGCACTAGGAGGCGGCCCCCGGGGACCCTGCCCACGAGATCCAGGACGAGGCTCTCCGATTCTAGGGACCGAACTAACAGGTGTCCCAGTTCGACTGGGGTTACTTCTGAGAGTTGGAGCGGGGCTACCGTTACGATCGATGTCGCTAACTGCGAATTTTGGAACCCGCCGCTCAAGTTCGTAAAACACATCGGTTGCTAAGTCTCGAAAACGGGGACCGGGCAGGGTAGATAGCTTCTGTCTCGCCTGGTTTCTCTTGGGATGAAAGGTATCTTTGTATTCCAAGAATAGAGGAGTTGAGCCCTGCTCTGCAACACCCTGTCTTCGCTGCAACTCATCGTACACATCCGTGCTCAGTTCTTGAAATTGAACTGCTGATAACCGGAGTAATTTGTCCCGGGCCCTATTAGGTCTCGGGTTCCCTCTCTCATCTTTCAGTGAGGGCGCCAGATATCTCTTCAGGGTCACGTAATGCTCGGCCATTGTTTCCTCAAGTAGAAGAGCCTTTCTATTTTGCCCGCCCTCACTCGACGCGTATAGACCTGTGCCATCACTTGATCGAGCTATCGAGCTTGGAGGGGACGGATTGCCCTCAGAAGGTCGCCGACCCATTCCGCCCGGAGGTCCACCATTCATACTGTTAGGGCCGCCTGAAGTAGGAGGAGATGCGAGTGCTCCACGATTATTCGGGAACTGTGAGTCTGACTGTACAGACTGATATCGCGAGATGCCCGACCATTCACTTCCTTCTATCGACACTGGTGACAAAGTCCCGCCACGCCCATTCATCATTCGGTTCAAAAGCAGTGGATTTTCGCGATCGCAGGCGGTAAGCTGCTAGAGAACAGTAGAAGGTACGCGTGTAAGGTCGAAACGACGTGGAGGCTCCGTTTGCAGTGTCGAAGACATGCAAGATGCAGATTAGCAAACAAGCCGTGCGAAGGCAAAATACATTAGGTGTACAGTCGAATGTACGGGCTGCAGACGCGGGCAGATATCTAGGATTCTATACTTCGAGCGGTCGTGAGGAATTTTAGGGAGGTGGAGATTGTTGGAAGATTTCGTGTATGGGACCGTGGTCTGTGCCTCCTTATTAAAGCCGGCAGCGTGAGACAGGTGTCGCTTGAAGGGATTAGACTGCAGTTTCGTGGCCGACTTTTGCACTCCGTACTCCGTACGCGCCAGCCCATAATGCTTGTCGACCGCCGCCACCACCACCATGACCACTTGGGCCAATAGAACATTCTGCGGAGCCTGATCTCATCGGTGCATGATTGGCCAGGGTATTCGCCACCTGTACGCTACTCCATATTCTCCGTACAGGCCACTTTGTTCACCTACGCCTATTACTACTACTACTACTCCTACTCCTGCCTCCCAAGTTTTGGATTTGGAATCAACACGCTGATAGCAGAGGGGTGTGTGCGTTTGCCAGCAGCCCAGTGCGTACTACTACATGCAGGAAACGCCATGTGTCCAAGACTCCGGAGCAGAGCCTGGGTAGAGAGGAAAAGAAAGGAGGTTGTTTGTGTCACGAAGCAGGCATGCGGCTGTGCTCGCGCGTTTGCTTCCGCTTCCAGGTGCCTGCAGGCCACAAATCTTCTTTAGATTGAGGGTACGAGTAGCAGGAGACCTCCAATTTAAGGGGTGACGGAGAAGTGGCCATATACGAACGGTCGTACGGCGTCGTCCTTGTGCGTTCCACGCCGCTCGGAAATCCCGGGGGAAGGGGAATAGAGTAAAATAGATGGCGTACATTCCAGATCCGGAGTATGCTGACAGAGCATCGGAATGCTCCCGGGGGAGAGGACACATTTGGACAATCTCATAGCTGAAGAATGACTAAAATACAAAACGCATTTTTTATTTAGCTTTTGGTCACTTACATTTTACAGTGCCGGCATGTACAGCTAATGTCTCGTAGGATATTTTGGGTAAATTGATATGCGAGCCGAAAATTCTACGATTTCGAGAATTACCATGCCCCGGCCCGAAACCCGAGCCTGAAACACCAGAGCACTTAAAGGAAAACCAAACACCAGCCCGGGGTGTAGGATGTACCCTACCCCTTAGAACCAGGCTATGGTCCATAAGGCCGGTAGGTTAGGCCACCGGCCTTGCCATTCGGCCAAAATATCTGGAACTCGTTCGTCAAACCCACTCCTGCTCGCACTCGTCCCATCATGCCAGCCCTCCGCGCCCTTCGACTCTCTTTCCTGTCTGGCGGCTTCGTTCAACGAATCCGCAAGATCTAGGATTGCTCGACCGCCTACAAGTGCTTCTTCGTGGTTGTCTTTGATATCAACGTTGATAATATGAACTGGCCTATTTAGTGGTGATCCCCGGTTAGTTAGATCATCTACCACAGCATCCCAACACCGCTCTTCACATGTAATGACCACATCAACCACGCCGCCTTCGACCCCCGCACTCCCTTTATCCTGTTGGTGACGCTGGTTGCCTAGTCGTGGGACGCCGACTTTCCAATCTTGCCATCGCTCTGGACCCCATTTAACTCCCCGGTTCCGTTCAAGCATGTTCAGTAGTCCATTTGCACGATACAGGCGAGGGTCTTTAGAATCAAGCTCCTTATACATAGAGTCGTAGCTGGTGGTGTTGAATGCGTAGACATTCGGCTGGGTAATGGTAGGACCAGGCAGGCGCACTAACGAGCCAGTCCCGAATGATATGACAGGATACTGTGCCATAGAAAGGCGAAGGTGTGCCTCCATTGATCTGCCAGCAGCACGAGTAGTTAGTTTTGCGTGTTAAGAAGAGTCAGTGCGCTAAAGTATGATATGATATTTACTGTATTCTTATACTACGGCTTTTGCAGGATAGCGTATGGCACCCTTTGCAATTTGTAAAAGTCGTTCCTTCCGTGTATAGCAGGAGCGGCAGTACGATTCAGCAGGCACACAGGCACACAATCGGCAAAATTGCCGTGGCACTGCCTTCTAGCTTACCTGTTCTGGTTGCTCGCGCACACGGTGCAAAATTTCAGTTTGAAGCCTCCATCATCCTGTGTTCCATTGCCTTGTGGATGTGGGGCACCCCGTGCATCGCTGGCTCCGTCAAACCCACCTACACCTTGTGTGTCGGGAGAATACTCGGCGGGCGGTGGGGGTGGCGGGGGATTTGGAGGAGTGTCGGTGCGAGGAGCAAGACGAGCCAAACGGGGATCGGTAGCCATAGGTGTCCCCAAGTCGTTTCGAAGGCGGGGGGGCAGCGCTGGTGAACAGCCTCCAGAGTCAGCTCGCCATCAACCAAGCCAAGCACACCAGAAACAAGGGAGCTCCAGCTGTTGTCAGGCAGGTTGCGTAAAAGTGTTGTGTCGTCATTCCCGAGGGAGATAGGACAGCTCCAATACGGTGGTCATCACTCAACAGCATCACCCAACAGGCAGACGGGCGAGACGAGATGGGCAACGTACCTGATTACCTGGTTACCTGATTCCTGCGTTGGGTGTTGAGTCGCGCAGAGCGTTCGCGCGAGCAGGCTTGAGGCTCAAGCTGGTCACGTGCACGGCCACCAGCCACAGGCTTCTGAAACGCTTACCCCTGAACGCGCGCACGCGGAGCCAACGGTGGGAAGGGCCGAAGCCAACGGGGCGTCGTCTCCCACACAAGACACAAGACACCAGACAGACACAAGACGACGCCAGACACAGGACGCCATCCGATCTGCTCTGTCCTCTGCCTGCGGAGTGCTGTTGCTGCTGCTGCTGCTGCTGCTGCTGCTGCCGCTGCTGCTGGCGACGGGCCGTAGAATTGAGTGCTCGCAGCCAAGGAGCAGGCCCGCTTCGCCGATCCACAGCACGGCGTGCGAGCTGCTCGTCGTCGCATCCGCATCTCGGCGCGTCTCTGCTGCGAACGGACAAACATCGCCAGTGCCGCTGCGCTAAAAATAGACGGTAGCAGCAAAGGCCACGCCCAACGCCGAACCGATTCTGCTGACGGGGGGAACGTCTCATACCGGTGCTGGCCAGTGCTGGTGCTACGTACTCTGTGCTACGTGCAAATACGGTGCTGTGCAAATACGTCGCTGCGTGCCCGCCAGCCAGCGCTGGAGTGATCACAGAAGAGCCGCCATCCTTCCTTCTGGCGCAACACTGGCCCATCGCCAGCAAAGCACTCTTGCTCCAGCCACCTCTCCCTGCCCTCCTTCACCACCGCCGCGCGCTCCCCGGCTTTGGCGCTGGACCCTGGGCCGGCGCTTCCCCTCCACACCGCTTTCACCTACCATTCGCCCACTCCCACTTTCCAGAAGCTTTTCCTCCACCCCCCCATCCCCAAGCGCAGGCCTGGTCTGTCTGGCAGGAAGGCGCATCTTGCTTCCTCTCCTGATCCTCCGGCACAAAGGGCTGCGATTAGGCACCATCCTGATAGGCGCTGGTTGTCTGCCCTCTGGGTGTCCGTGCTTCAGAAGAACCCTGGGGCTTATTGTTCGCCGGGACACAAAGCGGCTGGAGCGTGGCGCTTGTTGACCCAACACGAAGGCGCAACTGCTGCGTCGGCGCGATCTCTGCATCTCCCTGCCTTCAAGGCGTTTGGTCTCGCGGGATTGCGTGGCAGCTATCCTACTGGCCATTACTTCAGCAGTCTGACAAGTTATTCACGCCGTACCCGCTACCAATTGCACGTATATACCCTCCAAGGCCGACCCCAACAAGCTTCACACAACCTCAGGGAGCGGGCAGGAATAGAGACCGTTGACAACTAATTAATACCCCTCTGCGGAACCGCCCTACTAAAGTTGTTAGGGGCTTCTGGAGGACTCTTCGCGACCTTGGGCCTGACTGATCAGCTACCGTCAAACAGTTTATAAAGGCAGTCACGCAAACAAGCCAACACGCACAGCCCTTCAAGAGGCCATTCAGGCGCCCGTTGTCATGACAGCTGTTCTATCGTCCCACTCCTCCCCGCCATCCGCCTCTCCGCCCGCTCCTCAACCACCCAATTCTTCAAATCCAAATCACCCTGCACTCCCACCGCTTATCACATCAACTCCTAGGCGTACGAACTTACAGCGGCCTCCCTCTAACTCGAGAGGCCGACTCTCAACATATTCCACTACTTCATCCCTTCAGAACTATTCCAGACCGCCATCCCACGTGTTTCCAGTCTTCCACTCTAGCTTGCCATATACCTCTGTTCGCGATTTTGCCTACCCTGCGCTACACCCGCTCCACTACGGGCCGTCTCCTGACCCCCCGGCGGCTCCATCTGGCCTCTCAACGCCCGCTAGCGAGCAGCGGCGACTCTCAGACCCTCCTAGAGCTTCTTGGGAAGGCTCAAGAGGAAACTGGTCGGCCGGCCCCTGGCGTGGAGACGGCGCAGTGAACGATGGTCAGATATTTGAGGACGGACCACCATGGAGTGAAGATGATGACCTCCATAGCCCCGTTGTCATCGTAAATTCAAGACATCAGAGGCACAAGTCGTCGATAGCTACTGGAGATGGCCAAACAAAAACGAAGGGCGATGACAGTGGTGGACGTTTCAGTATGCCTAAGTTAGGTGAATATGAAGGTGGTCGGGGCTATTATGCTGGCACAAATCGAGACGGAAGCGAAACTTATTATCACTACCATGAGGGCGAAACCGCTGATGGGCCAGGCGGAGAGTATATCACCTACCCTCCAGACCAATCCCACCGATCTGGACTATACCCGTATAATGTACCCGGCCAACGGGACTCACACTTCGCAGCGAAACTACCTAATCGCTCGTATGTGAACCCCTCAGGAGAATCGTTCGACCCTGACGAGGAATCCCCGGCCTCGTCCCCAGCCCTTCATAGGGACGATGAGTCTCGGTACTCTAGGGACTACCAGTTTACGATTGCGTCTCCGGATGAGGAGATGCATGGCAAGGCTGTGGCTCTCTTCGACTTCCAGCGAGAAAATGAGAACGAGCTACCTTTAGTTGAAGGCCAAGTGATCTGGGTGTCATATCGCCATGGGCAAGGCTGGCTTGTTGCTGAAGACCCAAAAACCCAGGAGAGCGGTCTCGTTCCAGAAGAGTATGTTCGCCTGCTTCGTGATATTCGCGGTGGAGTGGGGTTTCTCAACGGAGATCCCGCCGAGGCCCTTTTCAGTCCACAATCAACAGCCTCTGATTTTGGCCTGGCCCCGCAGCCCGAACCGTCTGGGCACGGCTACCACGGCAGCAACGGAAGCAATTCCTATCAACATCCGCCTATTGTATCAACATTCTCAACATCATCCAAGGATTTACATCCCTACCCGCCGCATCTTCTTGGAACACAGTATGGACAGACTCCTCCCCAAGTTGTCCACTATCACGGACAGAGGGGAGGCTCACAGTCGCAATCAGCTACCCCTACTATGATGACTCCCTTGGCAGAGAGACTATGTAATGAAGAACTGGGGTTGTCGCGAACCATAGAAGAGGAGGCTAATGGGGATATTGAGTGCACTGAAAAGGGAAAGGCTGCCGACCGAGAAGGTCAACCGAAGGAGACAGCCCGATGATGACAGGTGTTCCATAGAGAAAGTTTCGATGAGACACTACCTCTAAATGGCTTGACGAACTACGGTTAATGTTGATGATTGACTAAACGCCGCTTGCTCGCCCTCCTATGGTCCTCTATTCTAGCGTAACCACTCTGTTGGTCTTTGCGTTTTGCCTTTTTTGGCAAAAAGCCAAAAGTCTCTCATCATCAAGACCCTCCGTCATCCTTGTTTAGCTAATTATGAGGCAGAAATTCTCACCTTCGCTTCTAGCCCTTGTTTTATCCCCACACGTCCTTTTACATACTTCAGATGCGAAGAGAAAATTCCCTTCGTTTGGCCTTTTTTCGGCAAGACTTTTTTTTTATTTTTTATTTTTAACCCCGAGTTTGCATCGCCGAAGATACATTGTTGGTCTCCTGCTAAAACGCGTCGCATGAGCTTCTCATCTTTCTTCCCATGTTTTTCTCCTAGCCCTGGGTTACTACATTTCTGTCACATTGAGTTTTCCAAGCATATTTCTCTCGTCTTTTTCTACCTTTTTTTTTCCTTTCTCAAGGAACAGGCGTAACAACAAAACTGCGTTGTGATTTGAACAACCACGAACGAATCATGATTATAGCTTCTCCTTTTCCTCCAACCCACCACCTAAGGGTAGTAATTGCCTGGCGGCGCAAGGTCATTACAAACAAGAATTAGTAGCTTAGTTTTGTTTCCCCTACACAGGTGGACGCTGCAGCGGCGTCAAATCAGATCAACCAAATCATAAAGAAATGAGTTTTTTCAGCTATTTCCGTGAGGACGTACTGGTGCCAAGGGTTACTCACAAAACAATATTATAAGTCCCGATCTACAAAACCCGCAGGATTTACCTAGGAGCGGGCAAAGGCTTTTTACTCCCCAGCTCTAACATACATACACAAAAGGGACAACCTAGAAAAGGGGATAAGAAATCGCAAGAAAAACCCGGATGGGAAACAACACACCGCACAAGGCGGATCCCCTCCTCCCCACAATGGACTTCCTATACCGTACCCGCTTTTCATCACATGGAGGGGGGAAAAAACACCGACATATCCACCCCCCCCCCTCTCCACCCTCATTCTCACCCCCCGTTTGCGCAACTTGGGCAATGGATAGATAAAACTATATATATATATGTGTATGTATGTATACCTATTTAACGGCATAAAGGACACGAGAACACAAACCAAAAAAATAAAAACTTAGCGCATCGAATGTATCTACGGGTCTCTTTTGAGCGAAAAAAAATAATGGTAATAAATAAAAAAGGGGAGGGGGCTGTGTATGTGGATGTGTATATGTATATGTAGATAGATAGACAGAATGTCTATATATCCACGCATAAAAGAATAGCAATGCAATGCAATGCAGTTAGCGCAGCGCAGCCTAGTCCAGTGAAAAACAGACGTATTCCTTCCTCCCCTCGCAATTCGGCGATGGAAAGGGAAAAAAGCGAGACAAAACAAAACAGAGACAGTCCAAACTTTGCTAATTAGCCGCACCAAGATCCGCGGATATCATAATAGAAGTATTTCCACATCTTCAATACGTGTCGATTGTTGCCTTGGAATACTGGCTTGGTTTATGTATATAAACTGTAATCTCCGTTGTTGTTATCTTTGGTTGGGTGCCTCTTGCCTTTCTTGAGGTGCCTTTCGTCACCAATGACGAACTTTTCTGGTTTAGACATCATCCTAGAGAAAACTAGTCGGGGAAGGGCTGCATGGGTTTTGGCGATCTTTTGGATTCTTGGTGTTGTTCACTTGGCTGGCTAGATAGCGGTTGGTCCAGGCTTCTATATTCTATGTGACTCTTCGTCCCACTCGTGGCCTAGATTATAATATGATTACTTATATAACTACTTGTTAAAAGAAAAGAGGTGAGCGGAGTAGATAGGAGTAGCGGCGACCACAGAGAAAATCTTTGAAATAAGCCACAGCGGCTGCATACAACTAACAGCTCCTGTAGCCCTTGCAAACACTGACTACGCAAGTCAAAGCGGCCCCAATGTTCTGCCGCAGCTAGGGAAACACTATTGGCCCATGGTGGGCACTCCAGTATAACCGGCTGGTGTATCCGTGGTATCAGCAATACTCCAACAGCTTTTCCAGTTCGGCCTATTGGCGTTCGCTGCGGAGACTATCCATCATTGAATCTATATCTGTTACCATAGCATTGACACTAGCCCGGACACCGGCTTGGACATCCGGGCCATCCCTCTTTTGGCAGCATGACGGGACCGCGACGAAGCAGTCTTTAAAGTCACCCTCGCTGATGGTGATCTTCGGAAACTCGTCGTTGGCGGGACGATCCTGGGAATCCACTGTACCGAGCTGGAGCACCTCAGGTTCAGAGTCAGTTGGGGGCACGAGGTGATCGAAAAAGGCCTGCAAGCAGAGGCCGTCACTGCCTTTTATTCAGGGAAGTACGGGTATATATTTCGATCAGGGCATCCGCCCCGGATCCGTGGCCGGTGTTTCACGAGAGCCCGCAAGTCGAACGACAAAGTCACCCGCTCGAGATGGATCAAGATCACGGCCATAAAGCCTTAGGAAGGCCAACTTAGCCAGCCGACCCCCAGCACTTGAAGGCTACCGTCTACAACAAACATATGGGCCAAGTGACGCCAAAACTGGTTTGCCCGACACCTGCACTAGTCAGTACGTTAAGCTCCTTCCTCGCCGCCTTCATCATCTACCCACCTAATAATACTGTCTGACGTAACTGATTGTTTGGCCCATATCCCAGTCTGCTCATTACACACCCCTAACCCCTAACCCGCAATTCCTCATACGAAATAGCGCAGTCGGTATCTGTACCATGTACAAAATATCATAGTTAGAGCGAAGCGCAAGGACGCACCAAAAAATGTCTTAAGGGCCCTGCCGGCTTTGTTGGGCATCAGCGGACTGCGCTCCTATGGAGTCCCTGCGGAGATGACATAGTCCAGACGGGGCGAGAGTAATATGACTCGATGCCGCCACCTGCGTGTCACTCTCCTGGCGCGGGTGCTAATGCAGCCACGTTTTCAAGCAATTTAGCACTAACGCTGCCACGTCTATCGAACGGAGTCGTGGAACGGAAGGGAAATGACACACAGTCGGCACTTGGTTGTGCGCGCGGAAGAGTACAAACAGAAGAGCTTCTATACTAGAAGGTTGGCGATCTCCACTGGCCTTATAGAGGTAGCTTAGAGTCGCGGGTGACTTCTACGGGCCGTAAAGGGTACGGGGACTATGCCAGGCGCATATATCTTCTAAGGCTGTTTCACTAACCATCCAGTTAATCTATATGTTGCGTAGCTGCATGCCACTCATTTAAGCACTTCGTAAAGCATTATGACTAACGCCAATGGCTTTCGTAGCTTGTGAATTGCGCGCCTCGATGTGCCATGTTCAAACGGCTGTTGATTGACAAGCTGTACGACGTGAGAAAATAGCTGGGGTTTATTTTCGATGGCGTAAGCCAGGAGAATCAGCATCATTAGTCTCAACGGAGATGCCAAACGAAATTGCCCAAGGAGTCCCCTAGTGGCCAGACGGCTACCTGCCCGTCTATTCAACGTGTTCTAGCAATCAATAGAATCTTTTGGCCAGCTTCCTCGTCTAACTGTTGGCACGAGCGACTGTACCATGATATCTCGACTACGATATGTGGTATCACCACTGCTTTCGACAAACGCCTACTGTGGTGTTTTTTAACACTACCCTTCCGAGAGCGCCTGTCTCATCCCGATAGCCTGTAATGACTGGCCGTTTGTGTATGATTTGCTGTGCTACCTATAGAGTATATAATGATCATCCGTTCCCATTAAATCAACATTCACCAGAAACGGTATCCTCAGCATCGACCGGTAGACCCCGCCTTGAAAAATATTTTCATCCGATTGTTGCCAGCCGTATTTAAGTACAGCACGCGTCATCGAAGAAGCCTTCTCTAAAAAAAAAAAAAGGTCAGGACTTCCACCCCGCCTGATCTTTTATTCAATATTTTTCTTGATAGCATTCTGATATATATATAGAGAGAAAGAGAGAACAAGAAGGAATATGTGTTACGATTATACAATCGTTGCCACGTACCTATGTGGTTGTCAGTACACTTTGCGGGGAAGGGACCTCTGCTCGATTGCGGCCCAGGGTGGCCGATGTGGCGGAGACACCTACCAGGGCGCCAGAGAACGGAACTTCAACTATAACTGTTATCGGCATAGTGAGGATGGGCGGGGTCTAACGTTATTTGACGTGGAGATAGTGACCAAGGGTAATCGGGTGGTCGTGGGGAGGGGGAGGGGGTAACGAGGTCGTTAGAGCGTTGCCTGGCTTTGAACACGAGCTGTAGTCGATCCGATCGAAACTCTTTGGAATCGGATTGAAAAACTGTATATATAGAGATATGCGTGGTATGGGAGTACTGTCTTATCAGCTGCAAGTAACTGTGAAGAGAAACGTGGAATGAAAATATCAGAGGAGGGGTTGCGAGAGCACAAAGTGGAAGAGCGTTCGGAAATAGCGCCGAAGCATTTCATCAGCATCCACATTGATAATAATAATAATAATAATAAAAAAATTTTTCAGCTACATACACATACTCACGAGCAAACATGTACAGTAAGTACATGTACGTAGTAGCCTACAGCCATAATTAGTGGGTGGGTGGGGAAAAAGAGGATGACTTTATTTCTCCTCAAAAATGTAAGCTAGGGGGTTTGTAAAAGCTCGGCATCATCCTCCCCCCGCGTGGGGCACTATTTTTTGGGATAAATGTATACATACACTCCCTACACCAGACCATTGTCGAAAGTGCGCCGGTTTGACATGGAGAGATAGATACTAAGAGAAAGCTGTCTTCTAGGGAATAGAGAAAATAACAAGGGAAATTGTGGCCTGGATGGAAAGGAAAGCTACTGTTTAGATATCATGGGATCTTGCAGCGATTCTAGCCTAAGAGATCGTCGAGCCCACCCCCGATCTTTTGTCCATCCGATTGGGGATTTGGTCTCTGTTGCTGTTGTCGTGCTGACGGTGGGGCAGCTCCCCATATCCCCGCGCTTGCTTTCTGCTTTGCCAAACTTGCCAGGTTCTGGCTCCCTTGTGTCGGTGTACCTGTCTTCTTGATCCCCGCGCTGGCTGTCGACCACAAGGAGCCGAAGGCATCAGATGACGCTGGCTTCGCGGATTGATTGGCAGAGATCGGGGAGTTGCCAGACCCTGGAATATTAACGAGAGTACCTGGGTGAGGTTGCGTTGGGGGGACAGACACCGAGGTAAAATAGTTCGGTTGAGGCACTTGGTAGCTAGTTGGGCGCGGTTGCTGAGTGACTGGGGGCGGTGCGAAGGAAGAGGCGTTTGAGGGGGTAATAGAGCCCTGGCTAGGAGTCGGGGATATCGATGAGAAACCGACTAGGTCATTCAGATTTGCGCCCCGAGACCCCGAGACAGGCCTTGGGGCGGCAAACTGTGTGATAGAAGTGGTAGATGTTGAAGTGGGTGGAGGTAGTGCCTGAAGGGTTGGCTGGGCTGTCTTTTGAGAGGTGGACGGAGAAGCCGATTGGAAATCATCAAAGTCATCGTCATCCGCTCCACCAGATTGCAGGGTACCAAAGCCGTCATCAAGGACGTGCTGTGCTGGTTTCTTCCCATTTACCGACGATACTGCCGTCTGGGCAGAAGAAGCGCTGTCATCCCCAAATGAGAATAGGTCCGCCTCGGGCTCCTTTTTCGGGAGTGGAATCTGCGCAGCTGCTTGTCGAACAGGAGCGCCAGCTGAAGATGATGTCGTCCGCCGAGTTTGGGGTGCGGCGGCGCCTTCGCTGTACTCATCGTACTCTTCGAACCGGTCCCTACGCGAAGCGTTGCCGCTATCCTGGAATCCTCCAGAGTTACTGCTGAATCCACCGCCATCTCCATACACTCCACCACTATATCCACCGTAGCTCCCGGCATCCTCACTCCCAAATCCCCCATATCTTTGCCCACCGCCGCTAGAAAGTCCACTCCTAAAACCCATTCCTCCCTCCGTCCCGCCGAACCTATTCTTGGTAGACCTTGCCTTCTTCCGTTCCGCTCTAATGCGATCGACATCACTGAGTAAATCTGCCAACTCCTTTGATCGGTTGCGCACATTTAAGCCTTGATCTTTCCCATTCTGATCTATGAAATGGAACTGACGAAGCATCTTGAGGATAGATAAGTGGGATCGCGCGTCGTCAATCACTCGTTCTGAACCGTTTTTAACGAGGAATTCTAACAATTGGAGAGCCTGTAAGGAGGTATGAGCTTCTAAAAGCAGGCGAATAGGAGTCCCAGGTTCTGGAAGAGAACCAAATTGGAGCTAACCTTGTAAATTTGTCTCCATTCCTCCGCAGACTTCTCCGTGAAGCGCTTGTAGATCATTGGCATAATTTCGTTCAAAAGTTGGCTTGACAAATATGTTTAGCAAACTGGCATGCACAGTCTACTTCCCATCTTACTAACTAGCTGTTTGTTCCATCTGCAATTTCCTGCATCATTGTTGAGGATGCACCCCATGGCTCGTTGTTCGTGGCCTCTCGAACCTAGACCGCAAAGCCCTGGTCAGATTATGCACAAAAGGCCACAGGCAAAACACCGGTACCTTCGCCTCCATCTCCGTGTAATTCATTACCGCTGGGGTCAGGTATCAGCTTTTGGAGGGGTATAAGTGGCTATGGAAGGGACACACCATTTTGAACTTTCCGCACACCTGCCTTTAGGTCGTAGAGTGTCAGATTGCTAACAGTATCCTTGAGGCTGTTTATATCCATCGTGAGACGCTGCAAAGGGGGAGGGATGAGCGGCAGAGTGCAAGCTGAACGGTGCTGAGGAGAGTGGTTATGAAGGAGTTGTCGGCTTTGACATCCTTTTCGGCCACGGTCACCAGAGGTGCTCATCACGTGCAGAAATGGCCTCCGTCAGCAAAAAATTTCTCGATCTCCTGTCCGTGCAAAGGGGCCACGGCAGTATCCACCATTTACAGCGTCGGACCGGACATTCTACAATCATTTCTATCCTTGAGTACCGCAAGCCCAAGTCACGCACTGATCGGCCTTCCCCTGCCTCACATCCTGCAGCAGCGTAATCACGTTCGTCAGTCCCACGTATCATAGCACACCCGCCCATCTCATCGAGGCATTTTTATACCCATCGCATTATCACCTCCGTCAGCGCCCGAGTCCCTCATTCCGCGATCGACAACTAGGGCGCTTGTCCGATTGACTGCTCCTGCCTGCATCACTGCAAAGTTGCAGCTGTATATACTGTGCTATTCTGTGCTGTTAACTTGAAGTGCAGTAGAGCATCGTCTATTGATTGCTGCTTCACTATCCCCTTGTGAACTAGTCTCCGTCCTGTGTACAAGAGCGTACCATAGAAGTGCAGGTGAGATTGCCCGATTGATCAGTGACCGGTGTTGGGGTCATTTTGCCAGAGTAACATGGCTCAGGGGGCTAGTGGCATTGCGGGGCATCTGGCTGACCGACTTGCTTTGCGCACACCCACAGTTTAAAAGCCACAATGCCCCACCAACCCCGCTTCTCCATCCTTCACCTCTTCTCAACACTTCCGCGCAACGCATCAAAGCCCGCGCTCTCTACTACCCTTTCATCTTATCATCTAAGCTCACTTTCACGGACTTTCTGCGCTTCAGCTGCAACCATGGAAGCTACGGACAAAAAAAAACCAGATATTTACACTTACTTCGATGTGTCTTGGCATGGCCCTAAGCTGGGTAGTACTAAGGTTGAAGGTGAGAATCTATCCTACGTGCTTCCATCAGTGCTATTGGCTGGTACTACGATTGAATCTAGCTGACTCTTGATTGTAGCTCAATCTGGCAGGATTGTCTTTAAACTCTATGCCAACGACGTCCCCAGGACTGTAGAGAACTTCCGTGCTCTCTGCACTGGCGAATGTGGCTTCGGGTATAAAGGGTCGACGTTTCATCGTATCATCCCTCAGTTTATGCTTCAGGGTGGTGACTTCACTCGTGGCAATGTAAGTTGGTTTCTCCTAGACAAAACTGCTACTTTTCGGGCCTCTTAGTCACTGCTTTCCTCCCCCAATATTACCCTTCTACTCTAGTACTGACACACCTTGCCATACAGGGCACGGGTGGCAAGTCTATCTATGGCGAGAAGTTTGCCGATGAAAATTTTAATAGGATCCACTCAAAGCCTGGTCTACTTTCAATGGCCAATGCTGGTCCAAATACGTATGTCCATAAGTCTTCGGGCGTAGAATGACTCGTATTTGTGCTAAAGAATACTTCTAGCAATGGTTCTCAATTTTTCATTACCACCGCTACTACCAGTTGGCTCGATGGGAAGCATGTTGTCTTTGGTGAGGTTAATGACGACGCTTCTATGGGGGTTGTCAAGTCGCTAGAGCTCACTGGCTCCAGCTCTGGGAAGATTCAGTACCCACAAGGCCACCCACAACCCCCCAAGATAGAGGGCTGTGGCCAATTGGAGAAGGCTTAGTCGGGTGACAAGATATGTTGCCTAAGGGCGATGCCGATGATGCACTCAGTACTGATGGGAAAACTATTCCGTAGCCACCCGTTCAATTGATACTGTTTGGGAGCTGCTGCGACGTTGTTCTATGTCGTTCCTTTCACCTAGTGATTTACACTCCTGACGGTTCTCTATGGTCAATGTATAATCAATAACGCCATCCATAGATGCAATTCTTACGCTAGTATCCAGTGTAGCTCACACTTCCACACGCTGAAGCAAGTAAATCCAGAAATACACCTAGGGAGTGTGTTCATATTTCTAACCATGCGTTGAAGTATTCACAACCGCTCGCACTAACAGGGCCGCCTTCCTCACAGAGGTTAAATACCGGACATCTCCCACACGGCGCCTCTGTTAGCCCATTACCACTATCATTCCCGTCATCGCCTACAGGTCGGCGCACCGCCTTGTATGCCATGCCTCCAAGCACCTTCTCCACTCGTCCATCATAGCAAAGAACCTCGAGGAGCTGTCGGATATCATTTTCCCCTAGAGACACATCTGTGATCCCTGCAAGACCCACCCACTTAGCAACTTGTTGTGCTGTTGGATAACCTTTATAGCCTGGCGGAAAGGGTAACAGCGTGCCCTTGGTCTTGGTGTGGCTCAGTCTAGGTGTTTCGAATTCGTTCCTAAGGGCTTCCTGTATCTCGGCTTGGCTTAACTTGCCACGCCTGGGCTTTTCAATGGCGACGGTATTGCGATAGAAGCTCTTGCTAGTTACGAATTGTTCAATAGCATCTAATAGCGCTGAAATGAACTCATTATCAAGCTCCGAGTCGGTGAACCAAGGCCCACCAGTGATATCCTCTGACGGGGTCAAAGATGCCAACATATAGATCTTCCGGGTGGGGTATTTGACGTTTTTGATAGCTTTGATGTAATTCCGACCTTCAAGAGACTTGATGCAGCGATTGAGGACGGATTGGTGGATATTAACCTTGTTCTTAAGATTCTTGGTCCAGATGCCCTCGCGGCCGCAGGATTCGATGTGAGAGTAGATAAGAGCTTCATCTGGGGAAAGTATTTTGTATCTATGGTTTACTCGAATAATCAGTGGTCCGCATGGCTTCTTTAAAAGGGTGTCAAATGTACTTATTTGCGTCCTCTTGCTTAACCATCCTCCACACAGCCGATCCATCTGATTGTATCAAGACTTTTGCAAGCCCCTCATCCATGAGAGCCTGCACACACTGCATTAAAATGGTCGGATTGCCTCCTGGAACTATACCCATGTCTAATAAATCGTGCTGGTTGAAGAGCTGACCGGTCGGAGCTTGAAGGCATTTCTCATAGAGGGCTTTTCCAAGGCCCGAGTTGCCTGCGCTTGCGCTACCGGTCGATGAGGAAGCCATATCTTTGGCTGCCTGGAGGTCGGTAACCCGCTGGAAGCCGTTGAGGTTCTTGTTCAGCGACTTGCTGGCTTCACGTTATTTTCAAGAACCCTATCACCACGTGACTTTGGCGGTGAATATTGCGGTTGTGGTATGTACGGCGCGCCCCACTGCGTTCCGAGTCGAGAATCATCTAGAAAGTTGGTCTTGAGAAGCTAAAACAACACTTGCTCACTCGCTGGTCACCCACAATAGCCCCGGTATTTTGTAACAACATTCTTTGGCCATTCTAATCGCAAAAGCTTACTGTTCGTCAAAATGGCTGATGCCCTTAAAGCAGAGGGCAACAAGGCTTTCTCAGAGAAGCGATTTGAACAAGCTGTGTAGGTCTTGTCCGATTTCGTACCAGTTCGTTTGGGCACTCACGTCAAGAAGTGAGAAGTTCTCCAAGGCAATCGAGATTGAACCGACTAATCATATCCTTTACTCCAATCGGTCTGGAGCATATGCTTCGCTCAAAGACTTCGGTCATGCGCTCGAGGATGCTAACAAAACTACCGAGCTCAAGCCGGAGTGGGCAAAGGGTTGGGGGCGCAAAGGTGCTGCTCTGCACGGGCAGGGCGACTTGGGTAAGTGAGGTGGAATTATGGTTTGGGCCCGTGGTTCTCACTGACAACACACCAATAGTTGGGGCCCATGACGCCTATGAGGAAGCCCTAAAGCTCGACCCTACAAACGCTCAAGCAAAGTCTGGGCTGGCTTCCGTGAAGCGCGCAATTGATACTGAAGCAGCCGCGGATGGTGTTTCCGGTGACCCAACCGGTGGGCTTGGCAACCTATTCAACGATCCACAGATGATTCAGAAGCTTGCAAACAACCCGAAAACTCGGGGGCTGTTAGCCGACGCACAGTTCATGGCCAAACTTCAGAGACTTAAACAAAATCCTACTGGTGTCGGAGAGGAGATGAGGGACCCGAGGTTCCTACAGGTGGTAAGTGTACTGTTGGGGTTGGACGTGCAATTTGACCAGCCTGGGGAGAGCGGAAATGGCGATCCGCCGTCGTATGCCGCCTCTTCGGCCAGAGGACAAGAGGATACGCCTATGCCTGATGCGCAGCACTTGAAAGTCCCAGAAACCGAACCTGAACCGGAACCGGAGGATGAAGAAGCGATCGCGCTTAAGAAAGCAAAGGAGGAGGCGGAAGCCCAGAAAAAGTTAGGTACAGAAAATTACAAGAAAAGACAGTTCGATGCTGCCATTGAATGTTACGGCAAAGCGTGGGACTTGCATCGGGATATCACTTACCTTAATAACCTTGGTGCGGCCAAGTTCGAAAAGGGGGATTATGAAGGTGCCATCGAGGCCTGTAATAAGGCTGTTGAGGAAGGGCGTGAGATGCGTGCAGACTTTAAGTTAATTGCAAAGTACGTTCTGGTATGTTCGAGATATCGTGGGGTAGGCGTACTAAGTCTAAATTCTAGGGCCTTTGCGCGCATCGGAAGTGCCTATGAGAAGTTGGGCGACTCCACTAACGCAATCCTTTACTACCAAAAGTCGCTGACCGAACACCGCACTCCTGAAGTCTTGACCAAACTTCGTGCCGCAGAGAAGTCTAAGATTGATGCAGAACGACGGGCCTACGTGGATCCTTCGAAAGCTGAAGAAGCCCGCGAGGAGGGGAACAAGAAGTTTAAGGATGCAGACTGGCCTGGCGCAGTGGCGGCTTACAGTGAGATGATAAAACGCTCTCCGGATGATCCAAGAGGGTATAGCAACCGCGCTGCGGCATTCATTAAGCTTATGACATTCCCCAGCGCCGTACAAGATTGTGACGAAGCGCTGAAGAGAGATCCCAAATTCGTTCGTGCTTACTTACGAAAGGCTCAAGCTTATTTTGCCATGAGAGAGTATAGCAAATGTCTTGACACTTGTACCGAAGCTCTGGAGGCGGATGAAACCGGTGCGAATGTTAGGGATATCGAGCAGCAGCAGCAAAAGGCACTGCAAGCGATGTACAGCGCAAGGGAGGGTGAGACGGAAGAGCAAACAATGGAGCGGATACAGAGAGACCCTGAGGTGAGCGAATTCTTCCATCAACTCCTTCTCTATGTAGTGATGACTAATATATGTGCGAGCAGATTTTGGGCATCCTTCAAGATCCGGTTATGCAGAGCATTCTTCAGCAAGCAAAGGGAGACCCCGGTGCTCTGCAGGAACACATGAAGAATGCGGGTGTGCGGTCAAAAATCCAGAAACTCATTGCAGCGGGTGTCATCCGTCTTGGTCGATAAAGTCTCAGCCACCCTAAGCCTCTCTAATCAGTCATTCATACTTAAGATACCCAGATATGGGCTGACAAGAGGGAAGTAGTAATGGCTAGTAAAGATGGGGGTCAAGATGCTCGGGATGGAAGAAGGCGAGGAAATATTTGTATCTTTAAGAATTCCGCGTTGCTGCTGATATGTGATGCTTACTCGACGATTTGCGCCCGTTGTGTCAATATGTATGCCGTTAGCATATCTAGAGAACTACTCTATTTCTAGGCGACTTAGACATGGCATTAAGTAGACTATTGCTGGGTTGCTACCCGTAGGCATTGACGGCGTCCTCGCTCTCGTAATTTTTTATGCCGCACCCCGACGGACAAAGTCAAAAAGATATTGAATTCCTATGTTAGCCAATTACCAAGTGGCGAGATGAAGCGCCGCGATGCAAAATTTGCACCATCTAGCGTTAATTTGTTTTTTTTTTCTTCCCTTCTCTTTGCATGCTTTTCACCTCAGGCGGGGCGGGGCTAAACTGGCCGAAGTGGTATGTAGTGAACTCTACTACTCCCGTACATAAGCGAAGGCGAGATGTTCCACCGTGCTGAAGTTTTCACGACTGGATTTTCCTCTTCAGATCGCACTGTTTGGCGTAGTGTGCGATATATATTATTCCGTGGCAGTGTTGGGTGTGAAGGCCTTTTTGGCCGGTGGCTTTGTATTCGCTCGAGAACAGGTTACTTATCACGCGGTAGGAAAATGCAGAAGCCCCAAGTGGCTGACATATCTTTGAGAGAAACCTTTTTTCTTTTCTTTTCGAGCGACTTATAGTTTTATCTGCGAGATTTCACAAATCCTCCTCTCAATGGGGTTGGCTGGTCCGCGGTGGAGGCAAAAAGGCATGGCACGGAGTACATTGCAGCGTAAAAAGTAACCATATGGAGCTGTTATCCAGCGATCAGGATGGGGTTGCATTGATGCAAGGCCATCTCCAGAGCAGAGTGAATTCGTCCTGCAGCTTCCCTTGACCCACAGCAAGATGCCGATCTAACACTTTGGGGAAGGGCGAACATGATTCGGGCAATCCTCGTGACTGCCTGTCGACCGTGACAGCTGGATCCGAGACATTGTTGTTGTCCCAATCTGCAAGGTGGGAAGCATACTCCTAGCGAGTGCTCGGCGTGAGAAGTGAGAACCAAGATTGGTTGTTGCGGTGGGATCCAGAGGTGATCTTGCGCGTTCGCTTGCTGCCCCATTCCCCAGCTGCGTACGGAGGACGGAGCACACTCTGTGCGACTGGATCCAGCGAACTTGCTCGACTTCACGCCGGTGCGTACGCTGGCCCGGCCGCGTCTCTTGCCCACTTCTCCACCTCCGTTTTGGACCCTCGACGTACTAGCTACCCTACCTGCCTGGTCCAGATCTCCGTATTTCATGCGCCGGAGCCAATTGCAGCAGGCTTGAAACGACCCGGAACTCAGTTTGCCAAGCTTGGGCTTGCTGGGATCTGCACTCTGGGTCTGTTTGGCGAACGTCATCTGTGTGTGTCTTGGCCGGCTTCAAATTTCCGTTTGAAATCACCTCAAGAGCGCGCTCTGCTCCTCGTCGCCCATCTATCCCTATACATTTACGGTCCTGCGACGGTAGTTCGTGCTTTGGCTGCTAGGCGGCAGCTCTTCTCGTTGCGCGTTCACATCAATTCCCCCTAGCCATTGTGATGGCTTCCCAGCTGAAAGCTGAGGACGCCGCCCGTGACCCGAGCAGTAACGTCACCTCGGAAGATGCTGAGAAGACCATTGTGGAGGAAGCTAGGAGGGCCGGGTACGAAGCCTACCAATTCGATCCAAACGCAACACCGGAACAAAAGGCCGCGCAGGCGAGAGCTGTCAGTGTCTATTACTTTCTATACCTGTCTAAAGTGAGCTAATAGAATCGCTGTTTAGCATCTGCCGCCTGGCTTTCACCATGACAAAAAGCCGGGAGGCGTCGCGGTTGCAACGGATATTGTGAGATCAGTTTCTGAACCGATGTTATCGCTCCAAAGGCTAATGGACCTCGCTAGGATGATGGAACGCCCGATCAATACGACTTACCGTCCCCTAGCAACGCCGGTGCCCTTCCTGTGCCTCAGAGCATGGAAGCCAAGCGAGAAGATGAGGCGTCGTTGGAGGAAGATGATGCTCGCTGGGTAGAACGTACTGGCTGGGCGCCACGTTTTGGTAATGGCGGGCTGCCCGAGATTGAAAAGAACGAATCTCTATTAGACCAACAGACTTGGGTTGAGAGTAATTTGGATGATAATTACTTCGGAGGTGATATTACCACTAACGCGTTGGCTCAGTTCATAGCATATGCTGACAATTTCTGGTCCTTAGACTGGTACCACAACGCCGCTATCATTGCTTTCTCATGCCTATCTTCGTGGTTTATCGCTGTTGTGGGTGGCGGACTCGGCTGGATATTTATCGTGATGGCGTTCTGCGCAACATACTACCGAACTTCCATTCGCCGAGTCCGTCGCAATTTCCGGGACGATGTGAATCGGGAGATGGCAAAAAGCCGCCTGGAGACCGACGTCGAAAGCCTGGAGTGGGTAAATAGCTTTCTCGTCAAGTTCTGGCCGATCTTTCAGCCCATTCTCGCGGATACGGTTATCAACTCTGTAGACCAAGTCCTCAGTACCTCGACCCCGGCGTTTCTGGATAGCCTACGGCTTAAAACCTTTACTCTGGGCTCAAAGCCACCGAGACTGGAACATGTAAAGACCTACGCAAAAGAGGCGGACGACATTGTTCTCATGGACTGGAAATTCAGCTTCACTCCGAATGATACAGCAGACATGACTGCGCGACAGGTTAAGAATAAGGTTAACCCGTATGTCCTGCACCCCAGCACTTTAGCAGCCCGTTCTCTGATCATTTAATAGGAAAGTGGTCCTTGAAGTGAGGATTGGTAAGGCTCTTGTGAGTAAAGGACTCGACGTGATAGTTCAGGACATGGCCTTCTCTGGTTTGATGAGGGTCAAGGTGAAGCTCCAGATCCCTTTCCCTCACATTGACCGGGTAGAAGTTTGCTTTCTAGAGAAGCCGACTATCGACTATGTTTGCAAGCCTCTCGGAGGCGACACGTTTGGATTTGACATCAACTTCATTCCTGGTCTTGAGAGCTTTATCATGGACCAGATCCATGCCAATGTTGGTCCGATCTTTTACGCGCCCAACGTCTTCCCTATCGAAGTCGCAAAGATGCTAGCAGGCAACCCAGTGGATCAAGCTATTGGTGTTTTGGCTATTACTATCCACGGCGCTCGTGGTCTCAGGAACCCTGACAAGTTCTCCGGCACTCCAGACCCCTATACTGTGGTGTCACTGAACAGCCGGGATGCGTTGGCAAAGACCAAGACCATCAAGGAAAACGCAAATCCTAAGTGGGGGGAAACGAAATACATCATCATCACATCCCTAAAGGATAGCTTGACCCTCCAGGTATACGACTTTAATGAATACCGTAAGGACAGGGAACTTGGGACTGCTACTTTTGCCCTTGAGCATCTCGAAACTGATACCGATCACGAAAATCTTCAACTGGAAGTAATGGCAAATGGAAAGCCTAGAGGTGTCATTCAGGCAGACGTTCGGTTTTTCCCTGTCCTAGAAGGGCGCAAATTAGAAGACGGGAAAATGGAACCTCCCCCCGAGTCAAACAGTGGTATTGCTAGATTTACGGTTGAGCAGGCGAAAGACTTGGACGGCACAAGGAGCTTAATTGGCCAATTGAGTCCTTATGGTGTGCTTCTCCTAAATGGCAAGGAGGTTCACATTACGAAGAAGCTGAAGAGAACGAACAACCCAATATGGGACAATGGTTCCAAAGAGATTCTCATCACCGATCGAAAATCGGCGCGACTGGGCTTGGTTATCAAGGATGACCGCGATATCGCCACGGACCCGATCATTGGAACCTACCAGATTAAGCTCGATGATATGCTAGATATGATGGAGCGAGGACAAGAGTGGTATAACCTTGCAGGAGCAAAGACCGGCCGTGCTAAGATGACTTTGCAATGGAAACCCGTAGCCTTGAAAGGAGTGACTGGTACTGGTGGATATATTACCCCTATCGGCGTCATGCGCTTACACTTTCAAAATGCTCGGAATTTACGGAATTTAGAGACAGTGGGTAGGTCTGATCCATACGTTAGAGTGCTAGTCTCTGGCGTTGAGAAAGCAAAGACTGTCACTTTCCAAAACAACCTGAACCCAGATTGGGACGAGGTACTCTATGTTCCAGTTCACTCAACGCGGGAGAAGCTGGTACTCGAAGTTATGGACGAGGAGAACGTCGGAAAGGATCGTTCTCTAGGCGAAACTGAACTCGCCGCGGCTGATTATATTGAGGAAGACGACAATGGCGAATACCTTGTGAATGAGGAAAGAAAACCTCAATCCCAATCCCTTAAGATGCATGCCAAAGGCTCATCGAAAGGGACGCTTAACTTCACGGCTTCATTTTATCCGTGCGTTAATGTTGCCGACCTAGAAGAAGAGGAATCTGGAAAGAAAGTCGAGAAGGGTGGTGAGAAAGAAGTTGGTGGGGAGAATCAAACGGGTGGGGATGGTAAGGTCGGCGAAGAGGATGGGAGCGAGAGTAGCGCCGACGAGGAGCTTGCAAAGCGGCTCGCTGAAGACGAAGAGGAACAGAAAGAGACCGCAGAAAAACCGAAGTCGACCAAGCTTCATCTTACACCAGAGGAGTTGCTCAGCTATGGCATGGCTATCTTTTCTTTCAAATCGCCCCAAGAGAAATAGTGGCTAACGCATTTAATACAGAGTCTGGCCTTCTCATTTTCAAAATCACCGAAGCCGATTTGTCACAGTCAGGCTGCTATCTTGAAGTTTTGATGGACGATATGCTTTATCCTTCTTTCGTATCACCAAAAGCTGCATCAAAACATTTCAGGTTCGATGAAAGTGTGTTGTCCATTCGCTCTTTGGATCCTAATGATATCTACTCACATTGCTCTAGTTGGTGATGTCTTTGTGCGCGAGTTGGACCTCTCTAATGTTACCCTCCGCTTGAGAGACGACGAGCATGTTGTTGCTAAGCTTACTGGAAGCACACTAGAAACTTTAAGGCAATGCTTGGTAAGTTATCGTCCGCGCGCCGCATCTCTTGTACTGAGCTCACTGTCAATAACAGAACAATCCAACCCTACTCTCTCTGAAAGATAAGGAGGGTGGGGTCAGTAAGGTTGAAGTCAGCCTGAAGTACATCCCTGTGAAGATGAAACTTGACGCGAGCGAGAGTTTCAATAACATGGGAACCCTCCGTGTGAGTATCCGTGATGGTCAAGACTTACCTGCAGCCGATAGGAGTGGGAAAAGCGACCCGTACTGCAAATTTGAGCTGAATGGCAAGGATGTCTACAAAACGAAGACGATTAAGAAGACTCTCAACCCTGCTTGGAACGAAGACTTCGAGGTATCTATCCCCTCCAGGACAGCCGCGAAGTTTAAGGTTCGGGTTTTCGACTGGGATTTCGGTGACTCTGCAGACTTCCTTGGGGCGGCGGATATCAATCTGGAGGCTCTGGAGCCGTACACTCAAAAGGAATCCAAGCTACGCTTGGACGGAAAGTCGGGCACAGTAAGAATGACACTATTATTCCGACCTGCCTATGTGACTAGATCGCGCCAGGGATCATCAACTTTCTCTGGTACCTTCGCGACCCCCGGCAAGATCGTTACTGGTGTCGCAGGTGCGCCAATTAAAGGGGTTGGCATAGTGGGTGGTGGAGTGGCTAAGGGTGCTTCATTCATCAAACATGGCTTCAAGAGTAAGAAGAAGGCCGAAGACGGCAATGGGACCGCTGAGTCAGATGAATTCTCGAGCAGCGATGCCATCTCAACCCCAGCGCCAGTGGGAACCTCGGATGGAAATTCACCGGCGAATGGTGCGCCATCTGCCAACTTAGGACCCCCACAAACTCCAACTGCTGCGACCCTACACGCACGCTCCCGGAGCTTCGGGTCACACTCTCTTGCTAGCGTAACCGGTCGTCCAGGTACCGCAGAATCAGGATTGGTTACCATTACGCTTATCTCCGCCTCGGGCTATCCGCCTTCTACGAACGTCCGTGCACACATCAAACAGGTCACCCCAAAGGGAGCAAAGGAACTGTATAAGACCAAAGCCATCAAGACGCCGTCAGGCGAAGTGCGGTGGGAACATGAGGTCCTTAGGTCGCATTGCCCAGCGGATACCCAATTCCTAGTTCAGGTTAAGGCACACTCGACCTTTGGAATCGATGATGATCTCGGCGAAGGACTTTTCTTTGTAGATGATTCCGGCTCAGGAAGCGAAAAGACAGTAAAGGCTGGCAACGGGAGTGTGGTGTTGAGAACAAATTTCGCACACGGCGACGCGACGAGCTCAAAAAACAGTCCAAAGAGCAATGGCGTTAGGCGGGGCTTTTTGAGTAAGAGAGAACCACGGGAGGAGAGGGCAGCGTCGCCGACTTAAGTGACAGTGCGTATGCATGAGCCAGTGACAAACAATGTGAACGACTTCTTATGTGATCAAAATTATTTAATTTGCGATACCATTTCCGTCTTTATATAGCGCGAACATCTCTTTTACGACAGAAGTTTCCAATGACTTTCCATACACACTTCGGTGACTAGCTCGGAAATTTCTGTTTTGATTCTAGGAAAAGCTTTCTAATTACTCCTAGACGCCAAACCGCGTTTGAAATGTGTCTCTATCATTCTTGGGCGATTGCAGAGGATGCTTTGTTAAGACTGAGCTCCCGTTATATAGCGTTGGCAAGTAGTACCAATGCACAGCCAACCAACACAATCTCCTAATTCCTGTTTTTCCGTGATGTGTTCATTGGCGGTCCTAAGCTCTACGGCCCAATTCGGTGGACTCTCCCAGCTCCCAGCCTTCTTGAAAGACCCACAGGAGGACATATATCGCGAGATAGTGCCCGCAATGCATTCCTTTACTGCTGCAAGGTGTCGAGTGAACCTGTGAATGGACGTCTATGTACTGTTGTCTTTGTACTGTTGTGTCTATATGCTATTGTGTCTTTGTACTGTTGTGTCTATGTGCTGTTGTTGTGTCTATGTATTGTTGTGTTAACCCCATGCTCGCTTCTGGTATGCACTCTTGGTTTGCAGTTTGGCAGTGAATGTTGCCATGGCATATGGTCGAGCATAATAATGCACGCGGCTGGCCGACTATATATTTCGGGTTTCCTCCCTCCTTCTTAACTTTCTTCCTCTCTTAGCAACACTCAACGCGCAAACACCCGACACTCACCATTCCATCTTTTCTCCCACTTTTCCTCCCACCTTTCCTCTTCTTCCATCAATCTTGTGTCAGGCAAGCTCTGATAGAATCTATCTTTCTTCATCCAACTTTGACCTCTACCTCGTCTCCATATATCGCAGTACTTTCATCCTTCAGCACTTCCTCAACACTTCCTCAATACGCTTTCCGGTGTTATCAATACGGTTTCACCTCACCTCATCTGTGTTATCCGATCTATTGTGACTTCTGAGCTTATCACCTCGGCCGTTTCTTCACTTAGTAGGTTTTGTCATCTCCGGTGCTCTAGTTCTGGTATCTTAACTCACTCAAGCGCTTCACTGTCTTTCAACTCCAGCCAGCACAAGCTTCAGCAAACGTCGAGATGGGTGAAATGTCTTCCACGTCTTTCTCACACAACTTTATGAAGGCACATGAACACCTCGATTTGGGTGTTGCTCTAGTGCGTATTACCGACCTCCCCAACTCTTATTTAAGTACACTAACCTTTCTATTCCCTGGAAGCTGCGCGAAACGTATCCGGTACAGGCGAATGAGATCGCCTCGTACGTGAACAAAATTTATACGTTGCTGGTAGACATTCAGGACGATAGGGAACCCGTATTCACGGGAAACGATTTGATCGCGTATGACACCCCAAAAGGCCTCGCAAAGTCTGGTGGATTCCCCTCACTAGGAATGGTGGCACCGGTGATGTCGACGGCTAGGTCCAACGGCTATGGAGCGGACCAAGGTCGCGGTGCAGGCCAAGGTCGTGGCACAGAACAAGGTCGTGTTACGGACCAAGGCCACAGTACAGGCCAAGGCCAGTCTTACTCGTTTCTCGACGTCGCTGAGCTTCAGGGCCAGCGACCACGACTTCTTCGCCTTTTCGAGAATACACCGCCGTCTGAGACTCCCTCTCGTGACCCCTTGGAGGTGAACCAACTGCGCGAATCGCCTTCACCACGCCGAGTTCCTACTACAGTTGGGAGTGCCGAAACCAATCCAGCATCGCCAGCAGCTCCCAGTCTCCATGCGACTGCAGGACTGCCTAGGTCTGCACGCGGCCCTCTGTTTCCCCTGCCAGCTCTCGACGCAAGAGCTGCACAGATGAGAGCTGTTTGGGTCCGCGGCTGTCCGGCCCAGACAAAGCTCGGGGACATTACAAAGCTTGTCCGCGAAGGCCCAGTGCATTCCGTCATACTTCGCAGCGATTCCCGAATGCCGCCGGGGCGTGAAGCGCGGGTCGTATTCTACGCTGGCGCCGACGCTGCGAGGTTCCTGGAGAGAATGGGCGGCCTTGAGGACAACACCTGGTTGAGGGAGTTGCGTTTCGAACTTGGGGAGCTATTCCCTGATGATGATGAAATGCAACTAATGGCCCCACCGGTTAACGCTCGACGCCGTCTCACCATCGTCCGTGCAGGTCTCTTTACGCACCCAAGCACAAAGGCAATGTTCACCAACGACGTCTACAGCAACGTACGTCGCGCGACCGTCGAGTTGATATTCTTCTACAACTCCGGAAATGCAACGGTGGTGCTAGACACCGTTAACAGGGCCGTTCGACTGAAGGAATGGTTTGACCACAAGTCAACCACCATTGGCTCTCCCTATGAGGGAGTCAGGGCTACCTTCTCCAAGGACCCGTGCGAACACAGCATGCGCCTTGTGTCTAGTGCCTCGCATGAAAGGCAGCTTCATGCACCGCAGCGGACAGAAACCAGGGGTGGTGGGCGGAGGCGTTGAGGGGGGCGAGCCGCAAGATGTCCAGGCGGTAGAGGTTTGCATGACACGGGTCATGGCATCGGAAGGAGAGTTTGTTCCCCGCGGGATAGGTTCGCGGTTCTTGTTCTTTTCTCTTTTTTTCTTTTTTTTTTTACTAGGGAAATATGAATACATTTTTGCTCTTAGTGGTAATCTCTCTATTGAAAGTGACGATTTTGGTTCCACGTGGGCATGTAGAATTTGCCTCTGGAACCAGTTTAAGAGGGGGGCTATCTACAGATCAAAGGCCAATGTCATCCTTACAGCCAAAGCCATCACCGAGATCATATCATCCCCATAATATCAAAACTCGTGACGAATCTCACACACACACACACACACTCTCTCTCTCTCTCTCTCACACACACACACACATCCGCTCTATTATCCACATCCTTCTCTGCTTGAGAAAACCCGCAGACTAGTTAGATTCCAAGTCAGCAAATCAACCTAGTCACTACTACGAAATATAAAATTCAACAAACGGCTCACTTGCTCACGCGAGAACAGGACGGCATTACTCGCGCTCCGGATCAGGTGGGCTCACCACGGATTTACATTATCTTAGCAGGGGCAGCATAGCTACCGCTATTCGCCCCATCAAATTAAGTATCCCCCAACACCGACCTTGCCAAAGCCAACGCTGCCCTTGCGAGCCACTAGTCGATCTTCACTCCTCGTGTGGAAAGTTACCGCCGTCGGTCTGCTCGAGTCACGCTACCAGTATAGAATTGTACGCCCGCCGTCTGAGTCTAGCCGTGGAAAGCATTGCGGTTGCAATTCATCACTACGCAAGTCCATTCCGTACATGCCGTGTCTGCGCCGTACTGATATCGCGTAGCTTCACCTCCCGCACCCCCAGAGTTCAACAACTCAGAAGGAGGGGCTGAGTAGGAGGGGGCAGCAGATCCGCTACCTACTCACGATGAAGGTCACGAAACCATCTCTAGCACCACACTGAGAACACGACAACAACCTGGAGGTTACCTAAAACAGGCAAACTATCAAGAGTTATCACACATACACTATGAGCGGAGGCTCACGGTATCGGAAATCGTGGTGAAAAAGGGTCATAACTCCAAGGCCGTATTGATCGGGACGATGCGCCTGATGTAGACCCTTCAATGGAAAGAGATTGCTAGTAGCGCAGCAAAGGAGACTTAGTCGTTCCGCTTCAGAGGGAATCGCGAAAAGTCATCCAGCCAACCGCTATGCAAAGGAAAAACACAAGCCTTATAGCACGAAATTCAGTCAAGGTTGTGCCCAAGATTAATAGTCAGAGTTCCGCAGAAAGACATCCTGCCGGGCGATGGTAAAGTAAGTGTACATACCAGCTAGCCTACTTCCCCGCAATATCTCTCGCAGCCAGGAAAGTTACCTCGCCAGGAGTCACTACGTCCTCCCCAGGTTCGATAACACGGACCTTCCTTTCGCCCCCGTTGTCGCCATTGACCAGGCGATCTCTAACTACGTCCCGCTCGCCCCTCAAAAGTCCCCTCGCCTTGCCCACCGCTCTACTCTCCCCGGCTACTTTCCGATCAGGCCTGGCGAAGCCCATTCTCGCCTCCCATTCCTTCTGCTGTCTCTCCTTCTCCGCTTCCTTCTTCCTCTCTTGTTCCTCGTCTTCTAATATCCTCTCCTCACGTCTCTTCCCAGGTAGGCAGTCATGTAGGCAACCTCTCCCTGGACAACACCCCTCAGCAGCGGGGTCGTTGAACCAAGATCTGATACACTCATCGTGTCCACCGTGACCACAGCCTTGACACCAGCTCCACCGCCCTCCGTGGCCGCGCTCCATACACACGATACAGCCGTCCTGTAGGTTACCGCACTTCTCGCAGACCCAGCTACTGCGTTTAGTCCGCACATTCTCTAGTGGCTTCTCGCAGTACCCGCAGCGAAAGCCGAAATAGTGATTACGAATCGCGGGGTCAATGATATCACCGAAGCCGCTTTGGCATGCCAGCTTGCGAATGAAAGCGGTGTCGACAAGAAGTTGGTGGGGGACAAGTTGTTTGATGTAGAGGAAGAGAATCTCTTCGGCGCGGTCGTGTTCGAGAGGAGGGTGGAGTGGGGACGTCAAGAGGATAATCGAGGCAGCGGTTTGCATGTCACCAGCATCTGCATAAAATTCGACTGTTTCCTCGATTATTGATTGCGCGTTCCAAGGAATCTCTGCAACACTGGGCTTAAAAGGTTCAAGGACGAAGTCTTCAGTGAGGAACCCGTCGTCGAGAACAACGGTTGGCGACAGTGGAGGTGAGACCCAAGGCTCACCGGCGTTGTTGGGGTTCCCTAAACACTTTTGTGATGCGTTTAGTCGGTGCCACCCTTCACTATGGTCAGGGACAATAGTCCCACTTGCTGTCATCGGGTCATCTTTGACTAAACGAATAGGCCCACCGTCGGTATCGCGAGCGGGTGTTGGTACATGATCCTTTAGCATAGCCTTGGAACTCACCGAGCTTGAGCCCACTGAATAACCAGGGCCCGTGTAACTCTCTTGGCTAGAACCAGAAGCGTGCGCAGGCGAACGATAGGCCTCTCCATTCGGGATCTCTAGCCCTTCTCGGGTCGGCTGCAAATTGCTCTTAAAAGGGTTGGACCCCGACGCATCGGTTGACGCCGAGAACATGGGTAGACTCTCCGTGGATCCAAGTGTCGCAACCCGAGGCTGCAGGTGGTTCATTTTTGGAGTGGGGATTCGAGAGCCATGAGATGCATCAAGGCGGAGAGCGAGCTTGAATGCGTCGTCCAGAGGGTGGTTTATTCCATCGCAGTCCTCCGATTCCTCCTCGATGAAACTCTCGCCATAGTAATCTGGAAATAGAGGACGCAGCGACTCTATGTCGCTTGTTTGACCCGTGTTATCGCTATCCCAGCTCGAAAGAGGGTTGTCACCAATGCCCAATTTGCTTCCGCTATTATCCTCTATGTGGGACTCGGCGGTAGTGATACCATCGGTTTCTGCATTGAACTGGCCATTGGCTGACCTATTCCCCGAAGTTTTTCTTGAATTACTTCCCAAACTCCTTCCCCACATAGCTGGCGGTAGGGTAAGGGTATCTCCATCCTGAGGTATGTCCAATTGGCTCATGCCAACTTGGTTTCCATCAAGACTCTGCTGCGGCGAGTCTGGCAAGGGCCGCGCGAGTGGAGTAGCCATTGGAGTAGCCATTCCAGAGCCATCTGCACTCAAGTGGACCACAACTCGCATACCGCGGGCCCTTTCAGCAGCTGCAGCCCTCCTTTCCTCTGCCTCTTTATAAGCTTTCTCTTCCATCTGTTCCTGCTCCTTGAGCTGTTCAGCTTCTGCCTCAAGCCGGGCTTTCCTCCTCTCATTAGCCCTGATCTTTAGCTCTCTACAGACAGCCTGTCCAATAACTTTCCATGTCTGTGCAAGCCTATACTTCCCGCAGTACTTTGCTATATAGGCGTTCCACTCCGTTGCATCCCTGAAGCGGTGATCCAGTCTCATATTAGACGGGTAGTCTACGACAACACTGAGTTTATAACGCCCAGTGAGAAATTTAAAGACATCTTCATCAAAGGTACCGGGAACGTGTGCGATGGCGCCAACCTGCTTCAAATGAAAAGCCTTCGACTGGGCCATCAGCTCATCTAATTTCAGAGCTGGCATGGTTGTTGACGGAGGCGTGTACCCCAGTGTCGACTTTGAGGACCTGAAGCTTGGTGTTCGGGCGTGCAAGCGCCTTGCTGAGGAGCTTAAGTAACTGTCATCACCGCCGAAGTCAGCCGTGTTGCGGCTGCCGCTCGACCTCTCCCCACTGCTCCCTCCGCTCCTATTTACAGCTTTTGCCATATTTGCAGCACCTTCAAGTCCTGAGGCCCGCCGCTTATGACGTTTCTGCCCAAAGAAGGCAATATCTCCATTAGGTGCCCAATCAAACGCCATGAGGCTTCGGCGCTCTATCGGCTGTGGAGTGAAATGTATGTCAGTCTGCACAAATGTGCCATCGATCCCTACAGACCAGAGTAAGTCTTCAGAGCGCCACAGCATTCCCGTAACTACATCGGAATGGCGTTCAATTTCTTGAGCGGGAACAAAACGCCTCTTGAGATCCCACAGGTGCATTCGCCTGTCGTTCTCTTTGTAGCCCGTCAGGATCTGTGTTGTCTCCCAGCCGCCCCCTCCTGGTGTGCTCGTCGGCTTATTGGACCAGGCCGCTGGTCTCCAAGCAAGCTTATTTACAATTTGGGGCGCCCTCAGCTGCCAGCTGGGCTTCTGTCTCCGGTTCGGGGAAAGAATGTCCCAGATTTTGACAATTTTGTCTTCACCAGCGGAAGCAAGATGTTTCCCATCTGGGTGGTAGTCTATGACAAGAACTCGGCCGTTGTGACCGGCATGTCTGACCAAACAGGCATTGTCTTTTCTAAAGTCCCATCGTTGCACACTCCCAGTGTCAGTAGCGCAGGCAAATTCCATGCCGTCAGTCGGCGACCACTTCACGTCTCGTACAGCATCTGCGCGGGCACGAAAGGACGTCCTACTGCTCCAATTCATAACGCATCTCTGCCCAGCCATATCTCTAAGATCCCATAGCTTTACGAGGGTATCCGAGCTGGCAGTAAGACATAAGGCCCCTTGGTGAGGATTGACAGCAATCCGATGGACTTGGCGGGGATGTTCGTGTAGCCGAATGACTTCCACGCCCGGGCGATTCAGGTCGAAGACTACCATCTTGCCACTCGAGCCAGCCGCCAAGATGTGCGTATCATAGTTCCCATGAGACCACTTCAGGTCAGCCGTAACAAATTGGTCCTTTGAGCGAACCGGACCCCCGGAATGTGTGGAGGCAAAAGAAGAGATTGTAGCACGAAGATTAAACTCTTCACTACAGGTCGCGCCTGATATACGGATCGTTTTGAGGATGTGGTTTCCTCCAAGGATAGCACGAGAGCGATCGGGGGATATGTCGAAGCATTGGATTGGAATGCCAGTCTTGTGGTTCGTAGTTTGCGAGGACAGAGTGCTATTGGAAACTAGTCAATAACCGTACCCAGCAGCCTTCAACAACTTGCACCTGTGCTTTCTGCCCCCGAGAGTGTCCCACATAAAACGAACCACTTACCATGCTCGCGGCACGCTTGTTGGTGCATATCTCCCGCCGATATCTCCAACGCGCTGTGCTTGAGCACTAGTCGGCCTCGAGGCGCCAAGAAGAGTCTGCGTAACCCGTGTAATCGCGTTTGTCGCCCGGACGCTGTATTTCTGCGGAGGTAGAGGCGGTGCGGGTGGCGGCGGTGGAGGGGGGGCCATGGTGGGATTGAGTCGGGAGAAGGAGGGGAAGTAGTCGGCCACCCCATCCATATTCATTATGAAGGACGAAGGACGGGCGAACGAGACCGCAGCAGAAGCTGGCGGCGCAGTTCCATCCAGGAAGCTGCGAGACAGGCGGCTCCCAGGAAGCGTGCAACAGCAACAGCGCGTTGAAGGCTGCGAGGCTGCTCTGGCTGCAGACGCAATGACGATGCGATCTGCAGCCTGCACTCTGCGGCTCTCAGACGCTTTGGTGCGGGCGGCACGTGTTGGCCGATGGCGTGCGGGCACAGGGCAGCAGACCGATTGACCGACTGATGCGGCCCGACCCTCCGCCAGCTGCCGCCCCCGGAACGGACAACGATCCCGTGGGCTGCTGGCGTTTCTGCTACCGGCTCCCGCTACTGGCTGCTGCCATGGGCTCCCGCCACAGACCGACCTCGCTCACCGACAACGCTTGTGGTGCCTATCACGCCCCCCCAGCGTGCTTGGGAGAGCCAGATACACCAGCTTGACAGGGATCAGGTGTTTCTCGCCGTCTTTGTCTCCCTCGTCTCCCCTGCCCCGACCCATTGCAACACGCGACCACGAAAATCTTCCGCCACAACCCTCCCAGAAGGCGTATACACCTGAGCTCCATCAACTGCCCCGGAGGCTGTACATATTAGCTCTGGCCGGACGCAATTGCCCGTCAACCTCCCCGTTCCCCGGCCCCTCGCACTTGCCCGTCGCCCACTCAGCACTTTGCAGGGCATGATTGGTTTCTGCGTTCCTTGATCATGTCGCGATCGGTTCCGGTGTCAGATCCCTGGTTATCGGCAAAAATTGCTTCACGGATCTTGCTCTACGCCCATTTTGCTTACCCTTTGATTGTGCTGGTGTTCTTCTTGGCCGCCTTTACGGCGAACAGCATCTGGACGGCGTCTGAAGTCGCAGAGCCCCCGAACAGCAATGGCCCAGGAGGGAAGCCCTTGCCCGCTAACAAAAACACGGAGAGCTTGAGGAAGCTCCGGAAGCAGCAACTAGAGGTGGGCCCGCTGCAGAAGGCCGTTTTTAACTGGCTCTCCATTGCCGTGATAGCCACTTTCGTTGGGAATGCGGTTAATGTCATCGTTCACACCTTAACAGAGAGGGGTTGGTGGTGTGGCGAATCAGTCGCAGTCAGTAAAGCTAGTTCCATGAAGAGACTATATTAGAATAGCTCGAAATTGACCGCTGGTAGATCTATATTGTGTCGTCCGTCTTTCTCTACTCACTGCTTCTGATTTCTCTCATCGACACAAATCCATCTCCAACTGCAGCACACCTATCGACTTGGCTCGTTGCACTTATCCTCGAAACTCTTCTGCTTGGAGCCTCAGTTGCGCTCTATACATCCAGACATTATGACCACTATGTCAATAAAAAGGATGATGTACTTCGCTCTGGCCCAAGTATGTGGGAGGTTACGGAACTTATCATCGACGTCTGCCGAGTCACCCTTTTGGTGACCCTAATTGGTCTATACATGGTATTTGTGACGTTGCGTGACTGGAGATCACCTAGAATACTAGAAAATGGCCATGGCTCCGGGGAGACAATGAGTTTGCTTCACGGGGCCCATGCTGACGGCGAGAGTGCGAGTGAGCCAAACGGGGTCTCCTACGGATCTACGCTCAACTCGCCACGCGAACCACATCAGTCCCACAAGGAGGAACCTGCGGGGTGGGCCAGACCAACGACGTTGCCGTCTAAAAACTGGTGGGAATATATCAGGGGTTACACACTCTTCTTTCCATATCTATGGCCGTCAAAATCGCGACGCCTACAGATGGTCATGATAATCTGTTTTCTACTAGTCACTTTACAACGCGGAATCAACGTGTTAGTTCCACACCAGCTTGGTGTCGTGACTAACATACTCTCCGGTGAGGATGGAAAGGAGCCCCGTCTCCCATGGGTGGAGATTTCCCTCTACGTATTCTATCGCTTCATGCAAGGGAACATGGGCGTGCTTGGGGCAGTCCGCTCATATCTTTGGATTCCTATCGGCCAATACTCCTACCAGACTCTGTCAACATCGGCATTTGAGCATGTACACAGTCTAAGCCTGGATTTCCACCTTGGGAAGAGGACTGGAGAGGTGCTCTCTGCATTGAGCAAGGGCAATTCCATCAACACATTTCTCGAACAGGTCACTTTTCAAGTCGTTCCCATGCTTGTTGACCTGGCTGTCGCCGTGGCATACTTCCTCGTTGTATTCGATGCCTACTTTGCTCTCGTTGTAGCAATCATTACCTTTTGTTATCTCTACATCACGATTAGAATGGCTCAATGGCGGGCAGACATCCGAAGGCAGATGGTAAATGCTAGTAGAGAGGAAGATGCAGTCAAGTATGTTCCCCAAATGCAGCTCTGCCGCTGCCACAACCACGGCTTTTAGCAATGTCTTGCTCACTCTCAGAATCCAGAAACGACTCAATGGTTTCTTATGAAACCGTCAAATACTTCAACGCCGAGACCTATGAGTTCAACAGATATCGTGATGCCGTAAAGGCCTATCAGAAAGCAGAATATCAGGTCCTATTTTCACTCAATATCATGAACGTGACCCAAAACATGGTATTTACGGTTGGCCTGCTGGTCTCATGTTTCATCTGCGCCTACCAGGTCACGGCCGACATACTACAAGTAGGATCTTTCGTGGCACTCCTGGCCTACATGGCACAGTTGCAGGGGCCATTGAATTTCTTTGGGACATTCTACAGAAGCATCCAAAGTGCCATGATTAACAGCGAGCGCATGCTAGAACTATTCAAGGAGCATCCATCGGTCATCGATAGCCCTGGTGCGAAGATTCTACCAC
This sequence comes from Geoglossum cookeanum, assembly GCA_021527025.2. Classification (NCBI taxonomy): domain Eukaryota; kingdom Fungi; phylum Ascomycota; class Geoglossomycetes; order Geoglossales; family Geoglossaceae; genus Geoglossum; species Geoglossum cookeanum. Next base: position 61,310 of record JAJDFF020000169.1, read on the forward strand.
ACTGCGATGGAGAGATCCGCTTCGAGGATGTCCATTTCTCTTACGATGTGCGCAAACCGGCACTGAATGGGCTTTCTTTCGTCTCTCCCCCTGGCACTACCACCGCACTCGTCGGCGAATCCGGTGGCGGGAAATCGACTGTCTTTCGTCTCTTATTCCGCTTCTACAACGCAGAGTCTGGCTCAATCAAGATCGATGGGCATGACGTCCGCGACACGACCATCGACAGCGTCAGGAAAAACATTGGTGTCGTACCACAAGACACGGTACTGTTCAACGAGACGCTGATGTACAACTTGAAATATGCCAACCCCCAGGCCACCGATGAGCAAGTCTACGATGCATGTCGTGCAGCCAGCATCCATGAGAAAATTCTCAGCTTTCCAGACGGCTATGCAACAAAGGTCGGCGAGCGTGGCCTCCGTCTCAGTGGGGGTGAGAAGCAACGCGTTGCCATCGCGCGTACCATCCTAAAGGATCCAAAAATAATCCTCCTTGATGAAGCAACCGCAGCGCTCGACTCGAGGACCGAACAGAACATCCAGAGCGCGCTACAGCAGCTTAGCAAAGGCCGCACTATGCTCGTGATCGCTCACCGTCTCAGCACAATCACAAACGCCAATCAGATCCTCTGTCTACACGAGGGTGCCGTTGTGGAGAGGGGTACCCATACCGAGCTACTCGAGAAAAAGGGAAGATATGCATCCATGTGGAAGAAGCAGATCAGAGCCGACAAAGAGGCTAAAGCACTGAGGGATGCTGCAGGTGTGCTGGTGGATTCGCCAGTTGATCAGTCAGAGGACGAGGGGAACAGTAGACACCATCACCAAGGCGACGCGAGGGTATAGAGGCATTTCTTGGGGTGGAGGGACAAAAAAAACACCATGTCTCATTCACCATGTGTGAACCTCAAAAAAAAAATACGTGGTGACTACGAGGCTCGTCCAACGGAAAAACGCCAGGGACGAGGTAGTATCGGTCCGATGCAAGCAAGCAAGCAACACGATAAGAAATAAAGAGGAGGGAAAGAAAGAAACAAAAAGAGGGTATCACTTCCCCACCCGGCCAAGGCCCTTAGATATATATATCTCTAGTCCCGATCCCTGGAATTTTTTCCAAAATAGAAGAAAGAAGAAAAGGCCATCTTTTTTTTTACCCCTCCCTCTCTCCCCCCCCCCCCCCCAAACAAAATTTCTTGTTTTTTCCCCTTCAATCTTAAAAAATAACCACGGGAGTGCGTCAACCACCGACACAAGCTTAAAAACTAACACACACTCACACTCCCTTCCCCCTCTACGCCCAACATTCTTTCTCCTCTTTTTTTTTTTTTTTCCCGCCTTTTTCAGAAAAATTCTCGCATCATTTTTTCCCCATAGAAAAAGGCCAGTCAGGCGGTGGGGGATGGGGAGGGGGAGTGGGAGGGAGGGAGGGGTTTATTTTATTTTATTTTACCTTTTTACTTTTTTTGTTTGTAGGAGAGAGTGTGAAAAAAGAAAAGAAAAGAAAAAAAAAAGAAAAAGAAAAAGTGGGGGACGTTTTTCAAGTCAAAAAAACGTGTTTTATTTAATTAAACACATACAAAGTTTTCTAAGAAAACATAAAAGGTTTTTTTTTTTTTCTTTTTTTTCAAAACGCGGCAACCTTTTTAGATTTATGGATATGGATATAACTAGTTTCCAACTCTACGTTTTTCTATTGGTCCCGTTCCACAAAAAAAAAAAAAAAAAAAAGAATCTAAAATCGGGAAAGTATCTATATATATATATATATATTATATATATTATATATATCTACCATAACTCACACGTTTATATATTTTTTATTTTTTATTTTTTATTTTTTATTTTTTTTTACATTATTAACAAAGCGATTGAAAATTCTCCCAAGGCCAACCAATTAATCAATCAATCAATCAATCAATCGATACTATAGATGGAGATGGAGATGGAGATGGAGATGGACATGTCGCAATGTCACCTAGCTAGCCCCTTCCTTCCTTTGTTGTCATTGTTGTTGTTGTTGTTGTTGTTGTTGTTTTCAATGGTCACAAGGGGGAGAGAGAATTTGAAGCCTCGTATTAACTAGCTAGCTAGCTTAAACGAGAAGGTTTCATAAACTGTGTTTGTTGGGATTGCTCACGTGGTGGGAATATTTGAATGCGACGTTGTTTGCAGCAGACGGCAAGCCCGTTTGTGTTACTTGTTGCCGTTACTTTTGTACTTTTTGTTTTTTATTTTTTATTTTTTTTTTCGCCCAACCACACACACACGCACACAGCCATCCATCCATCCATCCGGCCAGAAACCCCCCAAAAAATATATATGCAACTACACCAAAAAAAAAAAAAAAAAAAAAAAAGTCCAGAAGTAGCTTGCTGCACACACACACACAGAAACAAAGAAAAGGGAAGAAGAATGAAATGAAAAAAATGAAAAAAAAAAAAAGGTGGGGAAAGCGGGAAAGCGGGAACACGGGAACACGGGAACACGGGAAAGCGGCTTTGAGGTTGGTTGGTTGGTTGGGTCTCGGGTTTTTTGTGGTTTTCGGTGGTTTGTAAGTGTGTGCGCAGCAGTAGCAGTGCGCAGCAGCGGCAGCAGCAAAGTACTAGTACAGCGCACTCTGCATGTCTCTTCCTCTTCCTTTCGCCGCATTGGGGGGGATATTGCCCGATGAATATCCCGCCCACAAGCGGGATAGCGGGGGGAAAACGAAAAAAAAGAAGAGAGAAGAGTCTAATTCACAAAAAAAAGAAGAAAAAAAAAAAAAAAAAAAACGGGCAAATTTGTAATTAATTAATTGATTTTACTTACTTCTCTACTTGTTAAATTTAACATTTATTATTATTATTTTATTTCGTCCTTTTCCTTTTCGTTTACCCATAACTATTTTGTGTGTTCTTACTTTCGTTTTCTTTCCCCGGCGCCCCCCGGCGCGAGACAACAACGCGCGATCCCGTTTCGGGCCAAGTCACACTCACTCACTCACTCACTCACTTTGCTTGCTGCTTTTTGGTTCTTCAAACCCACCCCCCCCCCAGGATTTTTTCGGCGCAAAATTGTAGCGAGAGAAGAAAAAAAAAAAGCTGGGGTTGGGGTTGGGGTTGGGGTTTTGCCACACACACTCGCTCACTCACTCCGCCGCCGCCGGTGCGTGCCAGAGAGAGAGCGCTTGAGGAGGGTTTCTCTCTCTCTCTCTCTGTCTCTCTCTCACACACACACACATACTCTCTCTCTCTCTCTCTCTCTCGCTCTCTCGCGCTCTCATCCACTCTCTCCACTCACTCTCCAGCCAGCCTCTCCAGCACCTCCATTCATCCTCATCCATTCATTCCAATTCGCCCGGTTTGTTTTGGGGGGGGGGGGGGGGGCTAGCGTGCAGTAGTAGAAGTAGTAGTAGTAGTGGCGGCAGCTGCATACATACATACGGTACGTTGTATTAACTACGCGGATTTGGGGGACCTGGAAGGGAAGGGGAAAAAGGCCACTTTTGGGGATGAAGATGACAAAGGCGAGGGCGAGGGGCCCGCCGCGGTTGCCGGTGAAGCAGTTGATGATTTTGTGTAAGTGGTTTTTGTTTGTTGGGGATGAGGGGTTGTGAGGTGTGAGGTGGGTGGGCTGAACTGACCGGGGATTTTTTGCAGCGATATGTCGGTTTGCAGAGCCGGTTGCGTTGACGTCGGTGTTTCCATATCTAGTGAGTTTGGAGCTTTTTTTTTTTTTTTTTTATTTATTTTTTAATTAAAAAAAAAAAAGAAGCCTTTTTTTCGGGTTCAGTGCTGTTTGTTTCTCTCCACATAGGCCTTGGTTTTCCTCGTCCCTCCCTCCTCCCTCCCTCCCTCCCTCCCGGGGACTCCTCTCTGCTCATTCCTCTCCATTACACCGCTTCAATTGGCAAGAAAAGGAAAATTTTCAACATACAATGGCTGACTTTCCCCACAGCCCGAGATGGTCGAATCCTTCGGTGTCTCCAAGAACGAAGTCGCCTTCTATGCCGGTGTGATCTCCGCCGTCTTCCCCCTTTGCCAATGCTTTACGGGCGTGATCTGGGGCCGCGCATCTGATGTCTATGGCCGAAAACCTGCCATCCTCCTCGGTCTCTTGTGCACTATGCTGACGACCATCTTGTTTGGCTTCTCACGGTCCCTCACCATGGCTGTTATTGTGCGCGCCTTTTCAGGACTCGGCAATGGGAATGTGGGCATCATCCGCACAACAGTGGCCGAGATGGTGCCGCAGAAGGAGTTGCAGCCGAGGGCGTTTAGCATTATGCCATTGGTCTGGACTGTTGGGAGTATATTCGGCCCCGGGTTTGGTGGCTTTCTGGCGAGTCCGGCTGAGCGTCATCCTGGCCTATTCGGCGGGAATCGGTTCTTCAAGGCCTTCCCATTTGCGCTCCCAAATTTGGTGGCGGCCTTTTTCTTTCTAGTAGGACTGACCACAGGAATATTTTTCTTGAAGGTCCGTCGATTCGCCCTTTGCTTCCGGGGCTGCCACTCAGGAGGAGGAAGGGGGAGTATGAAAACATGGGCTGATGCGGAAAATAGGAAACACTAGAAACTCAAAAGTACAGGAGGGATTACGGTCTCGACCTTGGAAAGAAAATTGTGGGGTTCTTTAGGAGAGATTGCCGGAAAGGCACCCCCGACGAACACACTGCCCTTCTTTCTAATACCCATCCTTCCGGCTCGAGCGCTATCGTCGATGAGGAGTTTCACCCCATCAGCAGCAAACATCCTCTCAAAAGGCCTACCCAACCTCGGCCAGGCTTTCGAGAAGTATTTTCTCGCCAGTCCGTCATTAATCTCATCTCGTATAGCATGCTCTGCATGCACTCCGTCACGTTCGACTTACTGCTCCCAAACTTCATGCATCACCCGCCCCAGTCCCACTCCCCTGATAACCTAGACTTTCGCCCACCTTTCAAGTTTGCCGGTGGTTTTGGTCTTGACAGTCAGCAAATCGGCTCCATCTTCACCCTCTACGGCATCTGTGGCATGTTCATCCAGTTTCTGATATTCCCGGTCGTCGCCCGCCGCTTTGGCGTATTGAATTGCCTTAAGGCCTGCGCGATCACTTTTCCAATCATCTACTTTCTAACCCCCTTCACTGCCCTCATCGGACCTAGGACTACACAGCAGGCGACCATGTTCGCACTAATGTTTGTCAAGTGCATATGCGTCATCTTTGCGTTCCCATGCTCCACCATCCTCCTTACAAACTCGGCAGCTAGCCTGCGAATCCTGGGCACCCTAAATGGCTTCGCCACCTCGATTTCTGCCATTGGTCGTGGGGTGGGGCCTGCAATTGGTGGTGGCACATTCACCCTTGGTGTCGAAATAGGATATGTCATCCTCCCTTGGTGGACTATTGCAGTCATGTCTATTGGCGGCGCGGTACCCGTCTGGTGGCTCATTGAGATGGATGGCTTTGGTGGTTCTGAACTAGAGTCCGAGTCGGAAAGCGAAGAAGCCGTTGGCTATCTCGGTCCTGAGGACGAAAACCGTAAAGGTAATCCGCGTGAAACCTCATCAGACCAAGACGAACGACGCCGCTGGGTGCGAGCGGCTCTTTTGGGTCCACGCGAGGCCTCGTTTGTTCAAGTGAGTGGTGGTGACGAGTTTGCAATAGAAGAGACGATGTTTGGTGTCTCATCAACAACGCCTGGACAGGTAAGGTCAGAAGCCGGAGCTAGGAGAATGAGTGTTCCGATTGGGTCAGGGGGGATTCTACCAGTTGGACCAAGTCGTGTGCGACGGATGAGTAGTGGAGTTGCGCAGTGCAACAATGGGAGCTTGATTTAGTAATTTATATCTCTTTCAGGAGCCTGTTTGGGCAAAGGTTCACTCGCTGGCTCCTCCTTTCTAGCATTTTTTTCCTTTTCTCACAGCATCTCACCCCAAGGCGGCAACGGGCGGAGTTTTTTTTTTTTTTTTTTTTTTTTCCGGATTTCATTCGACAGGGTGGTGTACCAATCACACGCTAAGGGGGGGGGGGGAACTTGGCTCAAAGGCCATAAGTTTACGAAAACCATGTTTATTTCTAACGATTGAGGGAGTCTATATATTATTCTCTCTTTTTTTTTTTTTTTCTTCTTTTTCTTCTTTCTTTTTCTTTTCGCTACAAAGTATCTAGAACGAAAGAGCTAGATAAGTCGCCGAAGAAAAAAATTTTTAAAAAAATAATCATCAAACGATATAAGAACGACCCCCTCTTTCTCTCGTCTCTCTCGTCTCTGACAGTTTTTCCCTCGATGATATCAGATGACGACTGACTGACTGACTGATTGACAACCTTTGCTCGGGGGGGACATTTATCTAATCGCTCACACACTCTCTCTCTCACTTCTCACTTCTTAGTTCTTAGTTTTGGTTCTCAAGAAGGCTGGCTGGTACTGTTTGTTTTGTTTATTTTGTAAAGCTAGCTAGCCCAGCTCCGAGTTCGAGTTTCGAGTTTGAGAAGAAAAAAAAAAAAAAAAAAAAAAAAAAAAGGCCAATGTCGAGCAGAGCAGGGGGGAGTAAGTAGGTAGGTGAATAGGTAGGTATATATAAACAGGTAAATCAATATCTGGGTCGTTGTGCGGTGGGTGTCGGGATTGTTGTGGGGGGTAGGGTAGGGTAGGGTAGATGTCTGGATTGTTGTCGTGGTAAGGTGCGTGTCGGAGTCGTTGTGGTGGGGTAGACGTCTGGGTCGTTGTAATAAAGCAGACGTCGGAGTCGTTGTAATAGGGTAGACGTGTGAGTCGGTGTAATAGAATCGCTATATAGTACACATCTGGATCGTTGTGATAAAAGTACGTGTCTGAGTCGTTATAAAGTAGACGTCTGGATCGTTGTAATAAAGTACATATCTGGATCGTTGTAGGGTAGATGTCTGAGTCGTTGTAATAAAGTATATATCCAAATCGTTGTAATAAAGTACATGTCTGAATCGTTGTAATAAAAGTACACATCTGAATCATTGTAATAAAGTACACATCTGAATCGTTGTAATAAAGTAGACATCTGGACCGCTGTAATAAAGTACACATCTAAATCGCTATAAAGTACACATCCGAATCGTTGTAATAAAGTACACATCTAAATCGCTATAAAGTACACATCTGGACCGCTGTAATAAAATCGTTGTAATAAAAGTACATGTTACATGTCTAAATCGCTATAGAGTACACATCCATCCAAACCCACCCATCCAACCAAACCCACACACATCCACCCAAACCCACCACAGACACGCTCCGCTACGCTAGAAACCACCAAACCACCAAGGCACACCACCCCGCGCGCTGTTCTGCTTGTATGTAATGTATGTAATGTATGTATGTGTGTGTGTATGTGTATGTATGTAATGTATGTAATGTATGTATGTGTGTGTGTATGTATGTATGTATGTGTGTGTATGTATGTATGTATGTATGTATGTGTGTGTATGTGTGTGTATGTGTGTGTGTGGGCGTTTTCTGGCTCTGGCTCTGGCTCTGGGCTTGGGGCGGAGGGTGTAGAGCAGAAGAAGAAGGGGCGATGGTGATGGTGAGGTGGGGACAATTTGCATATCCGTGACCACCACCACCACCGCCGCCGCTGCCGGCTTGGGTTGGGTCGCATTCGATGCGTGTTGTGTCTTGTGGTGAGCTACCTATCTACCTACCTACCTACCTACTATTGTGGAGGATGGCCTGGCTGGTGGGTTGGTTTGTGACTAATGAGGAGTCATTCCGTATGTATGAGTGAGTGAGTGAGTGAGCATAGTGCTGGGAGAAGGGATCTGTGGCTACTTTTTTTTCCCTTTCGGTAGCACATATACGTGGTGGTTGATGTGGTGAGGTACGGTTTATTGCCCGTCTTTCAAGACGGTACTTTCTTTTTATTTTTAGGTCTCTCCCAGCTCTCTTCTGTCATCCTGCACCCCCCCCCCTCCCCCCCCCCAACCATCCCCCTACCTCCCCCCTTACATCCTCTCCCCCCCCCCCCCCCCCCCCCCCCTCCTTTCTTCTCCATATACC
>JAJDFF020000170.1:0-69122 GCA_021527025.2 Geoglossum cookeanum
CGCTTGAGAGAATTCTTACCCAAAACAGGCAATTACCCGATATTGGTACTACCAATATGACATGAATGATGGTAGGATATAGAAAAGTAGTTGACACCACACTCGCTGGTATCGATCAAGAGTTTCCCGGTTCAGGTTAACGTGGAATGGCTTGTTGGAATCTTCGCCTGACTGGAAACTTTGGACACGATGCAAGGTAAAAGTACTGACTTTCTTCTGTACAATTGTCTGCCGTGCTTTCTCAATTAATCGCTTGAAACTTTTTTCCACTTCTTGCAACTCTGGCTCCTCATCTTTTGCGGCTCTTATCAATTTCACTATCTCTCCTCTGTCTTGTCCCTCCAAGTGCCGGATCCATTGTGTTCGCTCCAACCATGGTGATACCTCCGTTATCTCATCACTCTCTCTTAAAACTTGTCGCTTTTCCTGCACAGTCTTCTCCTTCTGATCTAATTGCCGATACATCACTTGCAATAGCCGTGTTGCAGTATCGCTCGATGGGTCAGATTGTTGGTTTGTCTGCCGGACCTGAAAAAAGTGCCGTCCCACTCCAGTAAAAAACTGCTGACACCAAACTTCTGTCCATTCTTGCTGTGTTTTCCGTCCTCTTCCAACTTTAATATTATGCACTTCTCGCTGGTGTCGCAATATCCACTCGCGCGACCGACATATAAAGTGACAATGGATACAAGCTAAGCCATCACGATATATTGGGAGGTTGGTTATTGGTGCAATTGGGGTAGCTGGTCCAATACGCTCCGTAGATGGATCTGCAAGTTGTATATCCTTATATTTATCAGCAATTTCTTCACTTTGTGTTCGTGATAACTTATGCTGATTAGATCGCAAATGCGTTATAAGCCGTGTAGGTTGTACAGCATATTGACAAGACTTGCAAACTAGAACTCGATATTCTGGATAATGATGAAATGGATCCATGCTTGCAGATATGTTGCATGTCTTACAACTTGCTTTCGTAGAATATCAAAAAAAGTTTTTTCTCTTATGAAATCTATTGTGGGTCAGACTATCCTCAAAAGAGTAACCGCGATACTAGAAATGGAAGTTCGGAGTACAGGTTCGGAGTACAGGTCGACGCGACTCGCTTAGACAACAGGGTAACACCATGTTGCCATACAAAAAGGTCGGAGTACAGGTGTACTCCGTCCCGGCATATATGTTAGGGTCTCTATCAGTATTGTTGCTAAGTCTTACAAAGAAAGTAGAAGATATTTGAAATGTATTTTAGGACGAGAATTGAGCTGAAGGACTCGAGAAATATAGGTGTCTCTACGGCATTGTATGTAGAAACCAACTATATTGAGCATGGCAAATTCCCGATTGTATTGAATAGCTCTTAACTGAGAAGAAAATGAATTAAAGTGCATTTCGACACAAATGATTAATAGAAGTTCCGCCAGCAACAAGTATGGCTACAGCTGCAGCAGTAGTTCCAAAATGAGGATAGTACTCTTTTCTGGTAACAATTGCACCAGCATCACCAGTAACCAGTCAGATACATATAACATTCAAGTTCTTCTTCGACTCTTATGCAGAGACATGACCAAAAGATTAGGTACAGTATGCAACAAAGATCAATATGTTTCAGGTGCAGTGTTGGGAGAAATATCAGGAGAATTCAGAAGGTGAATCTTCAGCGAGAATGTATGAAAGAAGGGCTCAGTGCCAGTAAAAGAATAGAGAATTTCCCGCCTATAGCTCATTAAAATACTTTTGAGCCTTTTTGAATAAACTGATAAAAACTGAACTCCTTTCAAAGCCTCTCAAAGATGTTAAAAGAGTATAGAATAGTATTAAACATTATAAGGTCTACAGAATTCTTACCCAAAATCATTTTCTATGGGAAATTCTAGCACATTTAAAATATCGCCAGATTTTATCGATATAATCAATAACTCTTACTAGAATTTACAATAATTTAAAAGAATATCAGAATTTAATATAGATTTCAAGATATTTTTAAAGTCTATAAAAGTTTTGCATACAGTGTAAAAGTCAGTGGGGCAAACAACCAACCTTTTCCCATCGAGACGTAGGGAGTTGTATACTATGGACAGTTTTCGTCGGCTACTTCAGGTGGTGGTCTTAGTGCGCTACTCATAACCCTTTTATTCCATGATATAGGTTCTCTAAAAGCTACTGAACTTCGGAACTTATTCTACTAAATATACTGCATCGGACGATATAGAATGGTAGATGGTTTGAAAGGAGGTGGAGGCTGTAACACCAACCTGGTAATTCCAATCTGTTCCACATGGAAATTAGTAACTGACTCTTATTCTGACGACTCATCATCGTATTAAACCCACTTCGAACTATTAATATCTAATCCGATGCTATGTCGACACTAGAAAGTGGAAATACATATTCATTTAACCATCAGAGAGTTCTTTCAGATCCATTACAGAAACCATTAAATGTATAAATCTCTTCTTATCATCAACCCACCTGATGAGATATTTCAGAACTACCTTCAACTCCAACTTTGATAATGTAGCCATGTCTTGCAAGACACGGCAAACAGTTTCCGAGCCATATGCAAGCTCCTTGTACTTTTCAACAAGGCTATACTGGCTGATCGAGCGCTTGACTAGTTGACCAGCATCTATCATCTTTGACCTGATATTGTCAATTTTGCTAAAGAGTTTTCTGATGAGTTTCTTGTCGTCCTCCGAAATCCACCCTTTGGTGATAGCCTGTCCGCAGATTTGTTGGAAGAGTCGATTAAATTTGGATGTGTTCGCAATATCGTTCCACTTAATAGAGAAGAACTTATGAGTCCTGACAAAGTTTTTAACAGTATCGTCAGCAGTCAAGAGTCATTTAAGCCCATGTTAATTGCAGAGTCAGTATAATTCTAGATAGAACTAGGTTGGTACAAGGACTTATGGAATTAACTCAATAGTGGCTAATCTCATGATAATACTTAGGCTCTAGAGTCTTTCAATAAGAAACGTTATGAGCTCCGAAATGCGCATCGTCATCAGAATCGTCCTTGTTCTCGTCCTTGTTATCGTTGGGTGTTGGTAGCTGGGGTCGCTTGTGAGGATTATGTTAATTGGTATTGTGAGTATTGCCACGGGGGTATCTAACAAGCTGAGGATGAGCACGGTGAGGCTTATCGGCAGCTGAGTAGTCTCAGACACCTCAACACCATGACGTCTCATGGTGGCGAGGCTTGCGGAGCAACTGAGGAAGGGTCTTGACGCTGCCGCGATGTAGCAATGTTTGTCTATATAAGCAGGCCTTATATTTGTGTAATCTATTATATGAAAGATATCGAATTAAGTCTATTGTCTATCTACAACGTGTCTTCAACCTCTCGTAGCTTATACTAACAGATTATTTCTGTTGGTTAGAGGGGTTTGCAAACTCTCATTTGCGAGTCATCGATATCTATTTTCAAACGTCGGTTCCTATGAGAGATATTTGGTGCTTGTGTTGTAATCAAAGGAGACTGTGGATACTTGTGGTCATCACCCATGAGGAGCAAAGATTGAGGTGATTGAGATATTGGAATGTGTTATTAGTATACTGCGCCGGTACCTGGAGGAGGCGCTGGTGCCTGGATAAGTTGCTACTACCTAAAACCGAGTCACCTGTGCCTAATACAAGTCACAGTGACTCATAGTAACTTATGGATACCTAAGATTGAATATATAAACACTAGCTAATAATGTATCACGAAGAAATAGTCAGTCGTTATACCATCAATTAAATCATTTATACTATCGTGCCCTTACCTTATCGTGATCCTACTTATTCTATATCCCATATAAACCACTATCCACAAGTGAATAAGATACCGGAATGCACTCCAGTACAAGTGAATTGGAGAGAGCTTCTGTTCCATAGTGAGTAAGAATCAGTTGCCCAAAGATACAATTACATATAGGACAGTATAGAAAGTGTCGAATTGTACTCCGACAGAATGATATAGGGAGAGCAAGCGAGAAACCGCGATGCGGGAAATGAGTTGACTCTTAGACTACAATTACTTACAACTCAGATCAGTACAGAAAGTGCTAAAAAGTACTTCAATATGAAAATGTAGGATGAAGAGAATCTGCACCATGGTAGATAAGACACAAGAATCAGCCACCTTGAGCCTGCGATACAATGTAGGGCTTGTGACGAACAGTAGAGTTTGTGGCAGAAGGCAGTACTTGCAATAGATTGCAGAGCTTGTGATGGACAGCAGTCGAGCTGCAACCTTTCCAAAGCTGTTCTAATCGTTTTAAAGCGTACCAGTATATTTCATCATCTTTGCAACCTTCAAACTCAATAGTTCACTCTCTCCGTTCCAAAGTCTCTTGAGTCAGTCTATAGATCATCACATCAATCATGCCTGCCACTGTAGTGGCAAACCATAGTCTGAGGGTGAAAGGAGTGTCTGTTTGCGAAAATAATGGCGGTAGTGTAATGAGTGGGTTATGCATGGCATCTGTAGCCTGTCAAATACATATAATGTTCAACTGGGCAATTACTGATAGAGCTAGAAGAGTAATAGAGAATGCGGCCAAGGAGGCTACTGAGTGAAATTGGCAATGAGAACTATGATTGGTTGAAAGCCGAGTTAGCTTGGTCTAGGAGGCAAATGTCAGAATGGGTAAGTTTTTCGATATGCCTATTGGGGTTATATAGGCTAATAATGGAATCAAACCAGAATGTACCTCCGGGCTATGGAAGAGAAGGACATGCATGAGATGAGAAACTAGTTGGAGGATAAAGTGATTGCCTGGAGGGCAAACATCGAAAATCATCACAGCACACCAGTGCCAGCCTCTCCGGCTCTGATCTCGCCCATATCTGAAATTCCAGTCTCGCCAATACCATTCTCTCCGGTACCAGACCTAACGGTACCAGTACCTCCAGTACCACTGTTTAGCCATGCGAATACTGGGACAATCAGTAGTGAGGCGGAGATGTAATTGGCAACAGATGCGTTTGTATCTGTTATGCTAGATGTTGGCATTACGTCTTTATTGTCTCTTGCGAGGCATGTCATAACAACCCTCGGTATATTGCGTTGCCCAAGGTAATGGTGCGCAGGAAGCCATACAAGCTCATCACGACTCCTTTACCTTTACATTATTCAGCAGTTCCCATTAATATGAATCCCACTACCTCAGCTCTCACTGAAGCTGATACCAAAGTAGGCCTTCTGTTTCTCAACTCTCGCATAAAATCTTCTAATTTATCTCCTTCAGTTTGTTGGTATAGTAGTGTATTGCATCAAACATATTCACCAAAGCACCTGCCAGAACTTCAGTCCATTGATGATCAGAATCCCTTATAAGTCCTTGTCAAAGGGGGCTAGATCCAAAGTGGGCCATTCACTCTTACCATATTCTAGTATCTATCCCAGGAGACAATGAGATGGCAGTTGATGGCTAGGATGTGACTGTAGGGTCCTCGAAGTCAGGGTGGAGCCTATAAAGATGTTGGGAGGGGCCCTGGGAGAGAGCTGTAAGCCAGAGCAGGCAAGGGAAAGATCTTGGGACATAAGTCAGATATGTTTTACCACTACCAATCTGATTCCATTTCCATTTTATTGCTACAAATTGTTCACGATTGCTATGGTATATGCCTTCTCCTTATTCCTTGTAACGTAGCCCTGCACCTATAATACCCCCGCTCCCCCTGGATAGTAATATCTGAGATATCGATCTCTGAACTACTAGTATACTAGCTTGCTCTGGACACTCTGGGCACTGCTGATCGCATATATTACAGATTTTCCCACAGTCATTAAAGACCCTCCTATTGAGCATCCCATCCCTGGATCGCTGGCCGTATTCTCCACTACGTCGGGAATGACTACACTAACTTCCCGTTCTGCTCTAGAACTCTCAGATTTTAATGCGGGCATGATACTTGGGGTTCTACCCATTCTTTTATATATGTAACGGAGCCACGAGAGCTCGGACCACGGAGTGAGCCTTGCTAGCATTGCCAAGATTCGCGGCTTGCGAACCCCTTAAGAGACTAACAAAAATACTTCTTGCAACCTCATTGGTCAACGCACCTATTGTACATAGACCACCGTTAGTATGAATCGACTCTATATACTACGAACCTCGAACACGTACATGAATCACTAGTTCGTAGCCTCGCCGGGACGACCGCCTAACTGTGACCCTGTACGAGCACCTGCGACCACTCACCTGGACCCTAGCAATATATATCTAAGAAACTGTTAGATACAGTGGCTCTCACTGGCGCAACTGAGGAAGTTATTATGAATATTGTTGGAAAATTGCTCCATCCCAACTCAGAAATGAGTATGCAAGTAGAATCATTGAAAGACACTCTTGAAAGAGTAAGGGAAGAATTTAGCAACAACCACTATATTGACGTGTCTGTTGTTAACATGGCGCTTCTTTGCGTAGGGTTAATGAAGGATATTGAAACTTGGTCCTAACTACTTAATACCCTATTACAAAAAGCGAACCTCGCAATCTTTGCTGCCCAAATACTTGTTCATCGAGAAAGCTAAGGCCTTTGGAAGGCTATTAGTCTTCTTGATACCATGTTCCCCACCTTATTTCTTTCGTCACATGAGCCTAACAGAGATTACCGCAACTACCTGCAGGAGACATTTGATCTGGCTCTAAACTTGCATATGCAACTATTACTTATGATACTTTCTCATCATGTGGGTAGATCGAACCATTGTCCGAACAAGATTTTAGAATATATTTTCTTTAACCTTCCAGAAGGTTCAAATGCAAGGAGTGTTAAAATGTAAGAGTCACCTTCTACAGGGACCCCTAGGGTGGTTATGGCAGTGTGACACTGTCCGACTGTCTTAGGCTCTGATGGCATGGCGGCGAGTCGATGTAGACATGTATAGGCTTAGTCAGAGCACCGGGTTCTACTGAAGGTTGCTGACGACCCACTAAGTAGGCTACAGGTGGGTACGATGTCAGAAGGCAAGAGGATCGATTCTAGTATATAGAAGAACTGATTGCTGGCCTCCTCCTGAGGCTCAGCCGATCAACTAAATATAATAATGGAAACCACATAGGATTACCCTGCTGCATAGCATTCCTGCGGCCAGCGCAGACTCCTGACAGAAGTACCCCAAATAATTAGTCACAATAAGGATTTAGTTAAATTTTGCTTATAATCTTGACACTACTACCCATGCCTCTATCTTCTGGCCTTTGATCCGATGACTCTTGTCACAGATGATTCATGCAAATTGTTCAACCTATATGTTGTAGGCTCTCTGCTGGTTATCATTCTTCCCATTACTATTGTTACTTCTGCTGTTTTCCAAGTCCTTGAATTGACAAGTTAGTATCTTATATGTAGTAATTAAGAAAAGTTGCCATATTTTGCATTTCCTCCAGTATACAATACGTTAACTCAGGTTTGAATAACTGCTGGAGAAGCAATAATCAGAGTTGAGTAAAATCTCTTTACCTGCGGAAGTTTGGTCTCTTTTCTATGGATGGAAATTGCCAAAAATACAAGTGTTTGATTGGTTTTCCCCAACCCATAGCCGTCTGCAACAATTTCACCATCCAACACAGACTTTTCTTAGTCTGAAATCTACTTTATCCTAATAACTTGCCAGAGCTTCAGTAACAGGTTCCTCAATGTAGGTTCTTTACTGACATTATATGTAGAGAATGCTTGCTTTGCCTTATTATAGCTTAGAAGGTTTGCAAATGATGGTGACACAATTGCGGTTTAAAGTTGCCAAAAATTGTCTATTTCAGATAGTACTACTGGGACTGCTGACTCTTCTCTATTTAACTCTATAATACTAGTCACATTTCCGGCCATTTCCACAAACTCTTGCCTAGGCACAGCAGCACTAGAGGTTCCGGTCTATAGAATGATGACATTTTTGGCAATTTTATTGAGAAAAGATGTTTAAACTATTGGATTTTTTCTGATTATTTTTGACTAGATTGTACCGAGTAGGCTGTCGCCTAAACAGTCTATTTCTTACTTAATCTTTTTCAGCAGCTCATTAGTCATATGATTGTTGCATCGATGATATCGAGAGAAGGGGGTAAAGCCATTGGCAAAGGTAAGAATAACGGCCTTTTCAACTAAGAATCTGCTACTATCAGGATTGCAATTTGGACTACTTCTGGCCAAATAATATTGAACTGGAATGGCTGACTAACTCTTTTGTAGAGCCACATCTATTTTCTTGGCTTCTTTAGTCCACATTAGCTATAGACAATGTACCCCTCTTGTGATATTATTAGTTTCCCTCTGAGAATTCAATAAACTTATTAAAGACCTATCCATTTGTCATTACTAGCTATCAGGCGTATCAGAGAGTTACTAGTAGGGGCCGAATCTTTATAGAAATTTTATTCCAAGTCACTTCTCTATAATAAAGTTCTTGAATATTGTTTTTTCCTTATAAATCCATACAGTCTTTGAGATTTATTGGAATGGCCTTGGTTTCAATTCCTTCAAATTCTCTCTGTCAAAATTCCCAATAGGGTATGAAAAAAGTTTTAAATAAGTGAAATAAAGAAAATGGTGGCTACGCTGTTATAAATCAGAGAATGATCGTATATGTAAGGAGCGGTTTCCTGGGGACTGCATGGCAATGTGATGCTTGCCGGTCGCTGGGTATGCGTTCTGGTGACTAAGGGTTACAATCGGGCCTACACTTGAGGTTGGCTGGCTAGAGGGTTCGGGCATATGTTGGGTCGTGATATAGAAGCAGTTACGAGATGTGGAATGTAGGCAGAGGCTCGATTCTAATAGCTTGAAGAACTGATTGCTGGCCTTGCCCCTGAGGCCAGTGAGACAACTATCTACAGGGTGCGGTTCAATAACCTCCTTGGGTTACCCTATGCGCTAACCTGTCGCTTTGAGCAAATATAACCCATATGCCATTACAATATAGGTATGTATAGAGTCTTGTGAGCTTGAGTGGGGCTCGCATGAAGGTTTATGAGTCTTACATCATAGTTATGGTTCATATAGAGGTTTAAGAGTTTTGTGCAAGGTTTGTAAGTCCAGCGATGAGCTCATGTAGCTTGATGAGGCTCATGGAGGCTGGATCGTAAGGAGACTAGATTGTAACAACTATGATTACATTTTAGAATGATAATGTTGTCTTGATTACATAACCATTTGATAATAATAGCATAGTTGCAAGACATACCATATACTTAGACAGCTTTAATAAGAACATCCCAAGTTTGATATTTAGCTTTGTTAGATGTGTTTATTTTGTATAATTAGCTGTAATGAAAAAGAAGTCTATAATCTAAAGTACTAACTGGGAAGATTTCGCTATGTATATATAGGTAGCTTCCAGCCATCTATCAACAAGTAAAGGAATTGGAGGCCTCCATAAGTCTGAGGCTTTCACAGGCCAGAGGCCTCCACTAAGATTGCCATTGGCAACCTTTATCACATGACTTACTAATGACACCAATTGCTATCTACAACAAAGCGAAAATTTTTTATAGATTGCATGCTTGCATAAGCTGGTGGCATTACCAATTGCTCATAGCAATGCCCCACTGGTAGCATTACTAAACTAACCCGGTGGCATTACCAAACCCGCCAATGGCATTACCGCAACCTATTCTAAAAGGAAGACCTAGAAAACACCAAGTCAGCACAGAAACCAAGCCCCACAAGTTTGTATAGCAGCTTCTTCTATATAGCAGGATCCCTCAAAGTTCGAAGTTGTTTTGAGGAGTCAGCAGCAGTTTAGGAAACAGTGAGACTAATTATTTTGTATTTAATTTATAAAGAATCTCCACTCTATGGCACAGGCGTGTAGCACTACCAAAGTGATGCGTGGCACTACCAAACTAAATGCGTGGCATTACCAAACTGATGCGTGGCGATACCGAGACCCAGGTTTAGAGGAACTCGAACCTCTGCCCTGATGTCTCCGCTTTTCAGTGCAAGCTTGACTCTCTCGATCTCTTCAACAGACCACGTAGTTGGCTCGGTCTTTGGAAGGCCCCACGTTCGTAGCACCAACGGTATCCTTGGAGAAATGTCACGGCGCGGTTCGTACCGACGTAGTCAAGGACTTTTCCCATCCCCGACTCTAATGTGCTCTTAGTGTTACAGTCGAGAGTTTGGGACGTCATTTGCCTGCTTACTAAGATGTGTGGCTACTAAGGTGTGTGCTTGCCTGGTGGAGTCGGGGGGTTCGGTACCAGTGGTTCAAATTCAGCTGAAGACGAGGAGGGCATCTTTATGCAGTGGATATCGTTCTCTTAACTGCCGCTGAGAGAGAGTAATGGTGCTGATGAACTGAAAAGGGAGGCCCCCCATACCATATGTCTCAATAATCTTGGTATGGGCACAGTGGAAAGATGGTTTATTAAAACGAACGGATATGCTAGGGCCAAGCTACCCTTGCTAAAAACACAAACTAGAGATCCCTGATTCATATTCCAACCTTCAAGGGATGCGATGTCTGTCGACCGGGATCAAATTCGGAATGCCGCCTTGAACCATAACCCGTGGAGTACCAGTAAACTCCTATTATACCGCGTAAGGTAATTGCAGGCCTGCACCAACCCCCCTACCACCGAGTATAATGCCTCTTCGCCCTCCGGTGAGCGTCCTCAGCCTGCTCACTCGCAAATTCCTTCCCACACCAACACTCAAAAACATGCACAGCAGCAGTATGATTATCCAAGGCGCCCTGATGTGCAAAATAGCGCTCACAGACATCGCAATAGGCATGGCGAGTAGATTTCTGGTGGCGCTTGAGGGAATCCTCAAAGCTGAACCGCTTGTCGCATTCTGGGCAGCTGAAGTTATGCACCCAGTCGTCGTGGTTTTCGAGTCCCCGTGCGGTGCGGAAGTAGCGTGAGCAGTGCCGGCAGAAACAATGTGAGGTCGCCCGCTGGTGGTCTTCTAGTGCGGATTGTGTGCGGAAAGAACGTGAGCAGTCGTCGCAGGATTCCATGTTGAATGGGATCTGGGCTGTGGTTTGATGGTGCGCGGGGCAGCTCGCTGGCTGGGATGAGGGTTTCGATGCTTTTGTGACTTATTGACGTTGCACCCACCAGATACTCGAATGGCTTCACGATGCCCTGGTGATGTATAAGCTGGTGTCGAAGGTTTGGGCTTGCTGGCCTAGAGACTGCGATGAGGGGCTTAATGCGGGGTTGCTTCTTGGCTGCGGGGCTGGGGGCTGGGACAACAACGCTGGACTAGCTCACATGACAATCACCACTGCCTCACACGCGGGATGGGCTGTTTCTATGATACCGCTGATGGCGTCGCGTTGCTGGGGTATTGCGGTATATTTCCTGCTTGTAGTTGTGAATAGTGCTGTTGGTTAAAAGCTTTCCTCGCTCTTAGCAAATTAACGCGTCCCAAGCATTCTTTGCGACACACACACCACAGCAAAGGCGCCACTACAAGTTCCCCCAAGTAGGTGGCTTTATATAAGCAGCGCGGAGCTCTGCTCATAACGAGAATAGGTGTTGGAAGCGTGTTAACACGCTCGAGCATTACCCTATGCTCATACATAAACTTAGCGTGTGACCGTATTTATATCGGCACACACACTATTGACTTGTCGGGAATCGGAGTGTCGGGAAAAAGTTCCCTGTGGCACGGAATAGTGGCAGGCGAAAATGTACTAGTAGCTATTTGGTCGACTTGGCATTCCGCCCCCAGCGAGAACTTTTTCGTCCTGCTCACTTTTTGTACTTAGAACATCAATGAATATACCACCACCGGAACCCAGCTGCAGCTGAGTTCTAGTACGAGCAGACCCCTGTGTTTCCTACACGCACATTCTACTAGCTAGCCTCAATTCAATTACATCTACCTACTCTGTCCATCGTTCCAACAATAGGGGTCGGAAACTAGAAGACCCGAACTATGAGACGTGTGGCGGTCTTATGAGACTGCCACATCAATGCCGCACATCGCCGAAAATTCAACAAATAGGGTTATGAGTGACACTCGGGACTCAGGATTAATCCATTTACATGGCTGCAGCGCTTGCAATCCCTAGCGGCCTTTAGAATCCTGTTTTAACATAGCCAACCAATCATCATTGAAAGTCTAATGAGGCGCCCTTTGGGAATTGGCCATGAATATACGCATTGTAAAGGTAGTTATGTAGTTCTCGGAGTCGGTTCCAAAGGTAGGATGGTTGGTTCTATTCTAGATGTGATGGACACATGACTCCTCCTAAGTCCGCGCCGTGGTGTTATTTGTTGGATCCCCGCGGGGAAATCGGGCAAGCAACAAATGGGAGCCAGCCAATTTGTGTCAACCCGTCTCTTTGCATCTTGTATCGATATTATCGAGCTCTCCTACTCTATCTACCTCAACATTATTACCTCGGGGTTACCGCACCCCGTTTCCAGGTCCACAACATGTAACCCCCTCATTTATTCCTCGACTTGGGCCGATCGGAAACCTGTCACTCGGCAAGTCGTTTGGCGGATTTCCTTCGTCGAGCAGCTCCCGCTGGCTTGTTTTGGGGGGGGTAGCTGACCCGGACATCCCGGGTCTTAACTGCTTTGGGATACCGTCTCTCAAGGAGGAGCGTAGAATACCTTAGATATAGACATGGGAAGTCTGAGACCGTACGAGGCATCCTCCTCTCGCTATCGCTCTTGATGAGTCTAAAATGGTTGGCAGATGTGGAGATTTTCCCTGTATTTAGCCTTTTCCATGTGACCTTTTCTGCGCAACTGGTTTTAGGGTTGCGGAGAGGCTTTTTAGCGGCTGCGGGGTTATTATTTTATCCGCCTGGTCGTCCCATAACCACCCATCCGTTCCTAGGAATGCAGTACCCCTTTGAAACTATCACTAATCTCGTATCAGCTGTGAACCTGGAGTCGTGATGGCTAAAGACGAGGGGTGGTTGTCGGCTGGGGATGCGATGCCTGGCTCTCCCGTGGGCCTTTGGTGTCTCGGTCGGGTCTTCACGGAGAATACCTGATTGTGTGGGCGGTAGGGGGATTGTAGTTGTGGTGGGGGCTCGGTGGACGAAGGCCCTACTTGGTGAAGGTTGAAAGCGATTACTCACCCTCCAGTTCAGAGTGAGCAGCCGTGTGCGGATCATCGCCGGCTCAGTTCCCATTTCGGCCGTGAAGATCTGACTGTTTATTGGTCTGGCTGTCGTTTTTAACCTAACGGGCCTGCCAACTCACTAAAAAGGGCCCAAATCACATGGTGGAACGAGCTATTGGACGCTCATTCTGGCTCTCTGCTGATTTGCGGCTGTTAGATGGCTCTTGGTTGGTGTCCACGGCGGGCTACCCCGCTCGGCCAGGCAGAAGCTGGCTAATGATGTTGAAGGGTATAAACGGCGGGGAACTAGCCCCTCTTTCTCACCTGTCGTCGACCATCGCATTTGGGAGAACCTTTTGGCGCCCTTCTTTTATCCTTTCTCATCATCTATCTTCCCTTCCCGCTGCGTACGAGCCGTCATCTTGGAGAGTCCGCCAGCACAAATGGCACCTCAGCCCCAGCGGCACACACCGCAAAGTCAGCCCATCACCACGACGTTGAGGAATATCTGTCGCGAGTACCCAGCGGGTGGAGTCATCTTACGAGAACTCCTACAGAATGCAGACGATGCACGGGCTACGCGCGTTGTATGCGACATTCTTAGCCCTCTCCTACTACGTAACTAAATTAATTTCCGATCGTGGGACTAACGTTATATCACGCCTTGCAGGAATTTAGACTCGATACTCGCTCTTACCCCGACCTACCACTTCTCCACCCAGGTCTCCGCCAGTACCAAGGCCCAGCACTGCTAGCATACAATGATGCTATATTTTCTGAAAAGGACTTCGAGTCGTTGGCTAGAGTTGGTAACTCGGGTAAACTAGAGGACGTAACTTCAACGGGGAAGTTCGGTCTCGGCTTTAATTCGGTATGTCATTCTCTTCATCTCTATTTCACACACAGAGGACTTCCACGAGCCCTCCAGCTGTTCTAACTATTGAAGGTCTACAACTGGACAGACGCGCCGAGCATCCTGTCACAGACTACGATATTACTTCTTGATCCTCATCACTCCTGGTCCGCCTCAGTGGGCCATCCGGGTGGGCCACAATACTGCCTCTCGCAGGATGATTGGTGCCCTGAAATACAGAACCAACTTAAGCCCTTCTCGGACATTACTGGCGATAGTGGGCAACATGGGGGAGGATCTCTACGGCCGGTGGAAGGGACCATAATTCGGCTGCCGCTTCGGACGGAAGAACAAGGAAAAGAGAGCAAGATTTGTCAGAGGGCGGCGAAGATAGAAGATGTAAAAGAGGTGCTTGAAAAATTCATCGCAGCTTTGGGGGACGGAGGCTTGGTATTTTTGAGAAGTGTTGAGAGTGTGACCGCGTGGCTTGACGGAGAGGTAATTGGCATTGCGGAAATCGCAAATAGGGGGGAAGTGATCAGGCGAGCTCCCCATTTTCTAAAAGCCAATATTTAGAGCTGCCTGCTATAGGCGCAGGTGGAGTTGTTAGTTCCAAGTCGGCCTAATGCTAACCAAGATTTACCATAGCGCCCGGGAAATGATTAATGATGCATACGCTGATTTATTTATTTCCGGGCACAAACATGAGTTTGATTACGCATTTGAGATGCAAACGGAGCTCAGCCTTCTCGGCACTCATCGGCGGACATCTTCGTTTGTCATTCAACATCATATGCGTCGCAGTGTCACCGGTGGGGAAATGGCGCGCTGGGCGAGGGAGCAGAAGCTTTTCCCTTGGGTGGCCGTAGCTGCCCCTACTGAGGTGCGCAGATTCTACACCATAGCAAACCGGACCCATATGTCCTAAGCTAATCTAATCTTAGAAGACTCTAATAAGCACATTCAATGGGGGGCTCTTCACCATCCTCCCCTTAAACGTCTCGTCCAACCAGCCCGTCAATATCCACGGCCTATTCAGCATCACATCGGACCGGGCTAGTCTGCACTCATCTGTAGACATTACTACTCAGGACCAGAGCCCCTCATGCTGGAACAAGTTGCTCTTTGATGAATTGATACCTGTCGCGTGGACGAAACTGCTACTGTTCTTGAGCATACAGAGACCGCAGACCAGCACGATGGAGCTGTGGCCTCGCGATAGACTCGCTGTAAATCAGCTAGGGGACCGGCTACTTGAGGTGGTTTTGAGAATCATTGGTAGAGAGAGGCTTCGAGTGTGGTTCACTCATCACGGCTATTACGAGGTTGAAGAAGGACTATATACGGAATCGAGTTGGGTTAGTGAGCAACTGCGAGCCGCCCTGCTAGACGCAAAAGCCCCTATTATCTACCTTAATGAACCGCTATACTCTCGAGTTAAGCTTCAATTTCCGAACCGGCAACTCAATCCGGAGGCGCTTTGCGGATTTCTGAGGTCGAGCGACTCTCTAAATGGCATATCTTCCCCTATGAAACAGGAGTTATTGGACTATATCCTCGGTGCCGAAAACCTTGACATCTTGAACGGAATACCCCTCTTCCGATTTGAAGACGGTACCTATGGCCCAGATAAAATACCGGCATTTCTCCACCGCAATAACTCCGAAAAACGCCTGTTTAAGGCAGTGCCACAACACAACCTTGACACCGATGCTTTGTCATGCGGGGTGCTACAAAAATTACATCGTGCAATGGCGAAAGCAAATGCTGCGTCTAGCCAAATTCGTTTCCGGGGCCCTAAGGACTTTCAAGAGTATTGCAACATGACATGGTTTCGAGAATCTGACGGGGGGCAGGATATCATACCTAGCTCC
This sequence comes from Geoglossum cookeanum, assembly GCA_021527025.2. NCBI lineage: Eukaryota > Fungi > Ascomycota > Geoglossomycetes > Geoglossales > Geoglossaceae > Geoglossum > Geoglossum cookeanum. The sequence goes on from JAJDFF020000170.1 coordinate 15,748, forward strand.
CCCGGGCTAAATGGATTTATATCTGAAGCGTGGGAATGGATTAGGTCGCAAGACATGGGTATTCCATCGGAAACGTTGGAATCCCTATGGCTCATACCTATCCGAGGAGGCTACCTTCGCAAACTGACTCCCAAAATCTCGACGGTTCCTGCATTGCATTCATTAAGAGGCCCCACTGGTGAACTGTTGAAGAAGCTTGCATCCATAGGTGGTCGCCAGTGCCCCCCACTACTTGACTGTGAAGTGCTAAGTGTACAGACGAGTAAGTTTTTAATCTGCCGCGGGGACGAGGACACGCGCCTGCTGCTAGGTAGCTGTGAGAAGCTAAACAACTTGCTTGCATGGCTCGTTGCCGGGAAAGATCTTTTGTTGGGAGCAGATAGAGGGCTCAAAAACGCGACCTTGAGCGTAATTGAAAAGCAATTTCGCGGGGAGCTGAGAGTTGACGATGAGAAAAGCTGTGAACTAGTATCGGATCAACTGGTGCAATTAAGCTTATTCGAAAAGGTTCGGACTGTTTTTGAAGGAGAGATGTAGGTGGACGCGTCTTCAGATCTGATAATGCCGCTGCACTTGGCTAATTACTCTTTGTCAGGAGTGAATCGCGAGAGTGGGTTACCCTTGATACACATGAGTCCTATGTCGGGTTTACAGAGTTACCGTTCGTACCTGAAATGAAAGGAGTGTCCTTCATTCAATGTGTAGACGATCGCGTTAGGGAAATGTTCAAGGCTGCCGGGATTGGACTTTGGCCGTCGATTCCGGCACTCCTCACAAAGTATATTGTACCAGCACTGTTATCTGGGACCTGTGGCGCGGTATCTGGAAACGCAAGGGAGAAGTCTGCCTCTCTCATCTTTCGTAACTTCCTCGATCTCTCTGAGGGTTGCCAGAGTCAAGTCGGTAAACTCCCGGTCGTGCCTGCTGAGGCGGCATCTCCAAGTGATAGGGTATCGTACTACCCAATCATCGACCTCCTAGATCAAACAGCTACGGACATCGGGAGCCTGCTCTTTGCGGACGAGCTTGTGTATCCTAGACGCAGTCTCTTCGATCAGTTCCGCGGGGTGATGATTCAATGCGGGCTGAGATCTAAGATCACCTGGTCTTTCGTGATGGAACGAATTAGATGCTTCTCTCAGACAAACCGACCATTGGAGGAGGTGGTGGCCCGAGTAAAGAGGTTACTCCAGCTTCCGGCTGCTTTCGACCGCGAACCCGACGCTTTGGAGGTTTGGGAGCTGAGAAATCTAAAGTGGATCGCCACAAAAGGCGCCGAAGCTAGTGTTGTGCGGACGGATACGGAGACGTGCCGGAGCTCTGAGTATCAGCTGCTTGTGGGGCGGGTCCTCTTAATCTTAGACTATGAAGTGCACATTACATGGAGGGAGCTCTTCGGTTGGGATAGCCCATTGCCTGTGTGCATGGTAATGCTTCAACTTGAACGAGCCGTCGATGACATGGATCTTGACGTAGTGGGTATCGTCTTTAAGTATATCGAGAAGAGTCAAGAGCGAGGGGCATATGTGGATAGTCTGGCGCACATGAGCTGCATTCTGAGCAGCAGTCACACGTTTCTCCGACCCGATAGTATTTTTTTGACAAGCAGCACAGGGCTGAGACCATACCTTGACAGCGTGGACGCGATATTCCTCAATCAGCACAGATCCCTCCTTAGATTGCTAGGTCTGCATACTGAACCCTCTCTCGATGATTTGATTCGAGTTCAAACGATTCTGGCAGCGATGGAGCAGCCGCTTGGCCCGCAAGATACCGCTGTCGCCGTTGAGGTCGTGAGACTGGCGAGCTCTAGTGGCCGGGAGAAGCTCTCTGGGCTGAAAGCACCTGATCAAAGAGGAAAATTGCAGGATCTTGGTCACCTAGTATACTGGGATCTCGACTTCTCTAGTAACGGTTATACGACAACAGATTTAATTCACCCAGATATCCCGAAAGAAGCAGTAGAACGTCTTGGGATCCAGCACCTTAGTGAGAAAATCCTAATGGGGGAAATTGGGCTCGATGATCAAGATGATGGGGATGAGTTTTACCAGCGAGAGAAGGTTACAACAGGTATTGCCGATACATTGGGACGGTATCCCGCGGCAGCGACATTCAATGAATACTTGGCGAATGCAGAGGACTCGGGCACGGCAGCGCAAATCGACTGGCTCTTGGATGAGTGCTTGGAGGGAGACCACCCTTCGTCGACATTGCTAAGCAGGGCTTTGGCTGCGTTTCAGGGGCCTGCATTATTCGTGCACAATGATGGAGGTAAGTGCGTAGAAATTCTACCAACCACATAGCTTCTAACCCCAAAATTTAAAAAGTGTTCTTGGATAAAGATTTTGAGGGGTTGAAGGATGTTGGAAGGGGCAGCAAGCGCGACGACCCGTCCACGATTGGGAGGTTTGGGCGTGGATCCCAAACTATGTACCACTGGACAGACGTCCCTATGCTGATTTCTGGGAAATACTTTCTAATTCTAGAGTGAGCCTTGCCTTCACCGATATAGAGGTCTTGCTAACTTCCAGCGACAACCCGCAGCCCTCAGCAAGAATTTTTGCCCCTAAACCGTAGATCCGGTCGAAGGATGGCAGGTATGAAGCTTCAATTGTCGAAGATCCGTGATTCAAGACCAGATCAACTAGCCCCATTTGAGGGCCTCTGGGGATACTCTCGAGACATCGACGAATACAAGGGCACGATTTTTCGGTTCCCACTCCGGCATCGAGGGTCCGTGACATCACTAACAGAGAGTACCCGAATCTTGGACTGTCACGCAGCTCGTGAACACCTTGAACAGTACTTCCATGAAGCCCGGTTATCCCTTCTATTTTTACGGCGGATCAAAAAAATCACTTTCCGGAAGAGGCATGCGGTGCAGATGGGCTGGGAAGTGGGCTCAAGGCTGTTGAGGACGGGCTTCCCAGATTCAGTCGGGATATCGTACCGATGCACCGACCAAGCGGGAGAGAAAGTTAGGGGGCGAGACGATTGGCGCCTCGGGACACAGAACCTAGATGCAGTACCGGAAGAGCTCAAGGGCTGGCAAAAGAGGCGGCTGAAGCATGCTGAATGTGGTATCGCAGCTTTGATATCACCTAACAAAGGGTGTGGTGGAGTATCTGAATCCCGCATTTTCAGCACCCTACCACTCAGGTTCGCCTCTAACCTTCCCGTGCACGTTCATGCCAGTTTCATCCTCACCGGGGATCGACAGAGTATTGCGGTAGACGATTCCTCTTCCCATACAGGCTCACAATGGAATAAGTGGTTGCTTCGGTGCTGTATCCCTGCACTCTACCTGCTCTTCCTTGAAGCACTTGTTCCCGTCTTAGGACATAAAGTGTTCAACTTTTGGCCCTGTAGACGCCCAGCCAAGGATACCTTGTCGGATCTCATTCGAACATCTTTCTGGGATCAAGTGCCCTCCAGCCATCACCAGCTGTATCCATTAGCTAAGAGCTCGAAGGCGGCTCGACAACCGGTGAGGGGGAAACCGCCAACAACAGTCAAGTTCAGCGAAGCTCTGTTCGACTTCCTCCCCTGGAATGCTTCAATCAAACTCCAGGATCTCATTCAGGGATCCTTTCAAAATCTAGTTCGGATTCCGCTTCCCGGGCTTCGCGTCGATTTCAAACTCGCTGGTGATACCATAGTCACATTAACGCCTTCTATTATCCGAAATAGGCTTCAAGATGACGATGTATGTGATAAGCTTGAGAAGTGCGTTAAGGAGGACCCGACAGTATTAGAGGCGCTACTCCAGCTAATTCACCCGAGGAACGACGAGGAATTGGAAGAGCTGGATGAATGCCGTATCCTACCTCTAATGGATGGGTCGTTAGGGACCCTTCGCACATTGCCGACACGATCGTATTTGTGTGTGTCGGATTTGGAGCGACAGCTATTTGGTTTTGCCTCTGAGATCATGATCAGGGAGGGCTCCGGAGAGGCGTTCATTAAGATGGCGCTGGAGAGCCCACGCCTGAACGTGTGGAAGTTGAGTCTTGAGGACCTAAGGGGATTGCTCAAGCTCAGGTCGCCGGCCTCATGGAAATCGACTGAGAAGCCTGGAGAATGGCTGAAGGAGTTCTGGCAATACTTCAATAAGACTTGGGGGCATATGCCGGCTGCAAGCCACACGAGTACTACGTTCCTCAGCGCCGTCGGCAAATTTCCCATTTATCGGGCATCCCGGGGTAATCACCCGGTCTGTATCACGCCGCTCGACTTCGGCGACGTTCCTGCGGTCGTGGAGCCCCGTAGAGCACCGCAATTGGAGTTGTGTCGGCGGTTCCGTGGCCTCAATATCGTCAACCGAGACACGATCCCAATGAGCCTTCGGGACGCCGAGGACTCGCTCCACGAAAGCGACTCATTTCCTCGGTTCCTGAAGTCCATATACGCTATTGCAAGAAAGAACGGCGTAGGCATCGAGAAGCTTATAACCGCAGAGCTGGATACAACTAACATTCATGTATGTACATACCTCGGCTGCCGCCTTAGGGTGTGCGTGATAATTCGATTACTGATTGCCTATACACAGGTTTTGAGACACGTCATCCGAGAGTGGCTCCGATCCATCAGATCCGGCACGTCTGGTGCTGTAGTACTGATACGGGAACTACCCATATGGCCTACAGCAGTCGACAGCTCCACGCCAAACATTTCTGCGGAATGTGCTCTAGCCGCAGACGATACCAGCCTCCTCGTCCCCTGGATCCATGACCGCAAGCGGTTTATAGAAGCATCGTTCTACAACGATTGGTCTTCAACGTTTAAAAATCTATCAGTCCTTCCAATTACGTTGTTCTCTATGGTGGGAGACCATATTGTTCCTTCACTGCCTACTAGTATCCAGCCTGAGGACTACGATTCTTACTGTCGACTTGTGAACGCTATGGCACACCACGATCTCGGCAACAGATCGAAAAAAAAGAAAAAACTGCCGCGTATTGCACAGCACTTCCGAACAGAACGGTTGGCAGCAGATGGAGCAGGGGTACTACGCCAGGCCAGTGAGCTTTACGATCACGAGGATGATTTGTATCGTGCCGCATTCCGAAATCAAGAAACTACACGATTCCTTCTGCCTGCTGTTAGGGGGAAACGTGAGTTCTGGGTAGGGCTTGGACTGAGCGGCGGCATATCGCACGACGTTGACCCAACAGATTATCTAGAGTGTCTGAAGTCGCTCAGGGAACGAATTGACCAAGACGACAAGACAGCCGGAGAACTTACAGAGATGATGGCGGATATAAAAGTAGTCCTAGGAAGGCTTGACCGAGTATTCGGCCTATCACCTACTTTACGAGATCAAATCAGTTCTATCTGTTTCGTCCCCCCAGACTCTCGGTTTAGCCATATGCCGGCTTTCCGTCGGCCCGCAATGGAGGATCTGTTAAGAAAGACCTCATTCCTCAAGTTATCGGAGGTTGTCTTGCCGAAGCACTCTGCGTACACCTGGACCCAAACACCACTTCCACTAATCGAACCCCCAAAAATAGGCTTAAAGATTCTGCAGTTGTCAGGCGAGCCCGATGTCTCCATGGTCTGGGGTCACCTCAGGGCAATGGTGAGCGTTTCTTCCATACTTCGACAGAACGAAGTAGAAACGTATCTTATCGACCTCTCCAAGACGTACCAGTATCTTCAAGACCACGAGGCAGAGCAACCCAGCCTTACAGATCTCGGTCCTGAACAACTGTGGTTGAATATCGATATGAACGAGCTGGCCCAGGTAATAGAGATTAACACATCTTGGATAGATGCACAACATCTAGTATTGTTCTGTCCCTTTGATCCCGGGACGATGAGGTCGGTCCGATCATTTCTCATGCCTTTTGAGAGGCTGTTAAAGAGGTGTGGCTGCCAAACGATCCGCAATCCGACTTGGGAAATGGCACAAGAGTTACCCAAGTCAGGCTCCATGATCAGCGAAGTGACCCGACTCCGAAAGGAACGGAAACTAACGGACGTGACCTTCTCTGCCGACGGCAAAGACGTCCCTGCCCACAAACTTGTTCTGGCAGCAGCGTCAAAATACTGCGAGGCCCAGTTTACCGGAGACTGGTCAAAGAGCGCCAACAATAAACCGATAATCCTACATGACATGAGCTATAGCACGTTACTATCAATGATCGATTTTGCATACAGCGATCAGATAGACTGGAGCGGCACCCAGGTTGAAGAAGACGACTCTCTCGACCAGATTGCAGATAAACTCGATATCCTGCTAGCCTTACTCATAGGTGCAGATCGATGGTGTATGCCAGCCCTACTATCCGTGGCCGAATACCGCGTTCTCCTCAGCGCAAGGGTGTTTATTAGGCCTGAGAACGTCCGCGACGTACAGGAAATTGCCGCTACGGCCAATGCTAAGGAAGTGGAGGCGTACTGTGTGAAGTTTTGCGAAGCTAACTGCGGTATTATGGAGATACTCGACGAGGAAGCGGAAGGTACCGGTTCGGAGGGGTAAGGGCAGGGGAGAGATAGATAACTAGAACAACACAATGAGGCATTATCACTGGCATTCGCTGCAACTCAATTCCATTTGTGGTGGCTATGGTTGACGATTAGTGTCACGGGGAATGGGTCCCTTTGTAACGAAGAGAGAGAGCCCTGTAGTCGATCCGCAAAGGGCCTTCGTTAGGTAGCACCCTCGGCGGGAGTACACTAGCCAAATGGGAACACGTAAATCACTTTCTTGCTTGCATCACATATCGTCACCGTTACGACTTAGATCGTTTCAACCACCACTGTTAGATAGTATCACACTAATAATCCACATCGCCCGCTTCCTAGCCCAAGCCCCCAACTCGGTTCACCTAACCACCCCACCTCCACCAAACAACCATAACAACAAGCCGTCCCAGTCATTCTCAGAACATAAAACCCCATTACTCTAGCACGCAGTAATAGCGCCAAAATACCAGAGATGGTCATCAGTATTCGCGGTCACCAACTCGAGTTCGCTTGTCCCTCTACCCTTGGGGAAAAAGTGTACAACATCGGGGTCCACGGGGACGTTATTGCCCGAGCTAACCCAGTATTCCGGGATGGTGTGCGCAAAGCCTAGGCTGGGGGGAGGTAGAAGTGGGACCGGGTCATCGAAGTGGGTGATGCGGTAGTTGCCACCGGGTTGGTTGCTGATATATGTGGCGAGGTCTTGGTTTCCTGCCATGGGGGCACCGTAGGTGTACTAGAGTTTGGTGGGGGTTAGTAAGGGCTAAATGAAAGCTGTGTTTAGGGGGGAAGGGGGAGGAAGGGGCGTACCAGGGTTGCATCGTATCCAAGATATCTGAGTTCGGCAATGGCTAGAGTGGCAATTGCACCTCCTAGGCTATGTCCCGTTACTATAAGTTTGTGGCTTGGGAACAGGCTTCCGGCTGTGAGCGTATCCAAGACTTGACTCCGAACAGAGACCCAAGAGTGCCAAAACCCAAGGTGTGCTTGGCAGTTGTCGCAGAGCTCAGTCTGGTAGAATTCGATCTGCGCATTTGTAATCCAATTGCTGGTAGTCGCTGAGCCACGGAAGGATAGCACGACAAGGTGGTTGGTTTCATCGACTGCCACAAACCCAGTGGCATCCGGGTCGTCTACAATAATGCCAGGAATAGCAAACTCAGTTAATAGAGTTGTCTTGGCTGCTTGGACTAAGGGGCATTTGGACGGTTGGCAGCTGATTGCAGTCCCCTCTGGGGGAGTCCCGTTCTGTTCGAAATTTTTCGGGTTGTATGCAGCGCATGAGTACTGCTCGAACAAGTTGAAGTTCTGGAGGTCGGTTGAAGACACCCCTGGACAAATTTCAGTCTTAGACTCAACAATATGGGAAGGATGCTCCAACATACAGCGTCCCTCAACAGTTGGTGCGGCCAATGCCAGGTTGTGGAGGAGAAGGATAGCGGAAACGCAGATTTTCAAAGCTCCTACCATAGCTGCGGTACGGGTGTATCACTCAAGAAACTAAAGCCGAAAGTGCTGTCTATATAACTCAGACTCTAAAGGTAGTTTCTCGAGGGGAACTCCATCCTTAATATATCTAGGGAAGGTGGCTTGGTTAATGGGGAGGAGGGACCAACGGAGGCTGAGGCAACTCCACACTATCCACCTCATGCCTGGGTCTCGAAGAAAGATCAATCGTCAACCCAGTCGGCGAAAGAGCTGAAAGGAGGTCACCGCAATGAGGCAGCAAGGTTGGACCAAAAGATAGATAGGAGGATCCTAATTGTTAGGGGAAGCCCAAGAAATGGAAAGTGAGGGGGCACACAGCCTGCGTTGACGCCCAACTGCTCAGGCTACTACGCCAAAACATTTGAGGTCTACAGACACGTTGAGTGGCTCGACGTGCACATCCACCCGCCAGGGAGTGGGCTGCCAGGAGGAAACCCTGACGGCCCGTAAAAGCTTGTCTAGCACTGGCAACTCACCGGCTCTGCCTTGACGGATTCATGTTCGCTGAGGTTCACGCAACCGGAATGCAAGCCATTCCCCGGCAGGAAAGCTTGCCCCTCGCCTTGGTGTTCGCATCGCGAACCTCTTCCGTAGAAACAGGGACATCGACAACGGCTCTCCCTGGTCCCCAGCCTTACTAGCCTTGCTAAACCCCAGGCGCTCCCTGCGGCCCTGCTAGCTAGGAGCGTCGTTGAGATCGTGGATAGTAGTGCGCATCATTAGTCTTCCAAGTGGGGTTGATGGCAAGGCCCTCTCTGCTCTGTGCATGGACCTGTATAGATGCCTGGGGAAAAGATGATATGCCTTAAAATATGTAGGCGTGCGGATCAGGCTGCACGTTGGGGCTACTCAAGCTCTCTGGTGGTTTTCCGCGGAGAAACTCATGCGACAACGATCTGTCGGTAACGCGGCGGAACCTGCAATAGTGATTTGGGTTTGTAACGTCAATCCACCCTCGCTCCCCACCAGGCAGTCTCCAGTGCGCACAACGCGGCGCCGTGGGGGATGGGGTGGGGAGGGTACTGCGATGTGGAGGTGGGGTCGCGACTCTTGTGGCAGTGCAACTCGCAGTCAGAAACCCTTCAAGAAGTTGCCACACAAACTCGGTCCACAGCCTCCTTCTGTTTGCACGCAACCCACTTTAAGGCGCCGACGGCCGTTGTTTTTTCCTGGAGACTCTAATCTCAAGCCATGGAGCGAGTCGAATGTCAGAAGGCCTCGAGACCTGCAGGGCTCCCGCACTACATCATCAGGTCTAGAACACTACCACCACACACGCCAGTATAGATCAACAGCAATCGCAGAGGTGCCCATACCCGGCTACATTCCTTATCTTGACAACTAGTTCAGTAAACCTGGTGAATCTTGAGGCTAGTTGGGCGGCAACCGGACTCTCCCCCCCAAGCCGCTCCATCTCGCATGCTACTTCACCTGGGCGAAGACTATTGGGGTCGATTTATCTGGGAAAAGGTTTCACAATGTTGGTAGGGAGGGGGATATTCATGGGCTGGTATTACTAACACTAGCTGAGCACTTGGAGATCAGCTCCTATAATACTAACCGTGCCGATCGAGAGGAGACAGGTTGGTTGGCTAGGGTGTACTTGTCAGTCTTTGCCCAGCCATTCTGTGGAGTGTTGCGTAAGTAGCCCTACCAGGTTCCTCGAGCCATAACAGCGATGACCGTTCTCGGGTTGTGCTTCATCCCTCTCTTCTTTGGGTTACATTCCAGAAATACAAATCCCTCCGCATTACCTGATTCCTCGGCAGCTTCTTCTCCCTACGAAGGAACTCGAGGTCAAGCCCAAAAAGCTGATTATCCAAACCGCTAACGAGGCTTTTGATCCGCTCTCCCACCCCGCATCGACCATAGAGTCCATTCGGATCGCCATCACACAGCGACGGAAATTGCATACTGCAGACCTTCACTGCCAGGCCATTGAAACTCAGGTCCTTATACGGAGCCTCTGGTAGGGGGAAAATACCAATGGATTGCAGGCCCTTCATCAGACCGCCTAATACCATTGCATCACATCTCAGACCCCAAAAAGCCCCGCGGGGACATTGCATAGTGTTACCCTGATACAATTCTAGAAGGGAGTGCAGCATAGAAATAATGCTTGCCAGCGCCCGCTGCCTAGCTCTCTCGATCGCATCTGTTGTTAATTGCTATTAGCTCTAACCGCAACGTTGTGTCTTTCGTAAACCCACCGAGTACAGAACTTGGAACTGGGAGCCCATCCATCATCTCCCCGAGAGTCTCGCTGCGTATGGCGATTTCGGTGGCATGCTTAAACTCGGTGGGTTTTCTAAATACCCAGGCAATGCAGAGCCAACGGAGGGCAACCTCAAGGGTAAGTGGCATCTTTCCCCTTAATCCGCAAATCCACATATCTGAGTATTGCTCAACCACCTCTTTGCAGTCGTATTTGTCCACCAAGACCGCGGCTTCTGTAAGCATGTCCAGCGTAATCGCGCGAGGGATACTCCTGGTGCAGCCGTGGATGATTTCTAGCAAAATCATGAATACTACTGGGTTATCGTCTGCGAGAGGGATATCAGCTTTTCCTATGGAACGGAGGGTTGTGGCTTCCTTAAACTGCCGCTGTAGCATGGCCCGAAATACTGGCGATACGAGGCTTAAATGCTTTGAAGAGACCCGGCAGCGGATCTCTTCCGTTTGTCCGGGCAATCCGTCTCCAGGTAGGGCTGTAAGGATAAGGATTAGATCCCCTTCAGGGTCGAAGTCGTAGAAACCCTCCTCCGACCCGGGTACAGGGCTGCATACGGGAGGGCTACTCATAGTTACTGATCGCTAGATGACGGCCATAGGGGGTGCAAGGGGTGGGAAGGAAAGTGTAGAGATCCATGGAGTTTAAATAGCCGTTGTGGGTTGTGGAAAGCAGCAGGGCCATTCGCACAGGTGTTAAGCCGTACGGCGTAACACAGCAAATGAGTGCTGACTAAGCAATCCCATGGCAGTAAATAGCGGGGTGGAAACATCCTCTGCACGTCTCCAAAACAAACCAGTGTGGAATCGCGGTTGTCTAGTTCGACGTGTTGCGGAATGCAATTGGGCCATAGATAAACACGATGCCTATGAGGGTCAATATCTCCCTTTAATGAATGGGATACACTACTTCGTTCCGGATTCACCACATATCCCGCAGCTGCATGCCGAACATCGGGTCTCGGAGGTAGCAGAGGTGATTCGAGAGTAATTCGTTCTAGCTCCGAATACGTCTTGATACACTTGTGCACAACGGGCGTGGATCAGGTTAGGTAGGTGGCCCGCCGTGACACTGTCACCAGCGCTGTCGTGTCAAACGACTCGGGCAAACCGCCTACTCCGTCCGAGAGGGTTTATATACACAGCCGGTATTAACACTACTTCGTGCTCAATCGCCCGCTCCAACAACCCGCTCACGCACCGAGTCAATGGCGGACAGCGAAAGGTCCATCACAAGGCAAGCGAGCCAATAATTAGTGTAGATGGACGCCCACGCCCGAGAAGTTGCCCCGCACCAATAGACTGGTCCGCGATGGCTACGATGGCTAACTCCCTCAGCCGTCCCAACCCCACTAGTACATGCCATTAGTATCGCTGACGCCCTACAGATACCCTAGCCAACACCGATAGCGACAAGCCATGACCGCCCCTCTAAGCGACATCGCTGATGCAGAAGTCCTGGGTCGAAACTCTGCGACATCGCCCAGCCAAATCATCCACGCCGTCAAATTCAAATCCTGTGGCTGCCCATGGACTCCTGCCCCGGGTGCTCATCAGCTCGTAATCAACTGTGAGGTCGACTTGGAGAGAGGGGACGGCACGGATGAGGCGATAGCGATATCCTACGCCTGGGGCGAGTTCCAACGGACCGAGCGACCGATCGGACACGATGCCGATGGAAATGACATCTCCATGACCCTGGGCGAGGAATGGGATACCAAGGATTTCGTAAATCGCCTGGCCTCACTCTCGGAGCGCGGCGCATGCTGGATCGATCAGCTCTGCATCGTTCAGAGGGGCGCCGAGGTTAGGAGAGCCTTAGCCAGCATTCCCACAATATACAGAACCCTCAATGTCGTGGCTCTTATGCCTGGTGTGCCCTGCAAGTGCCTGCGAGAAAGGCTGGAGGATTTGAAGGTTGCCGAAGAATTCGGGGGCAGTGATGACGTCGCTGCTGTCAGAGCTACCCTCATACAAGATATGGCGCGATGCCACAACACAATTCCATGCTCGTCATGGTTCAGCCGGGTCTGGACCAGGCAGGAACTGTTATACTCCAGACGCGTAACCGTAGCTTGGACAGGGTCAGGTTATGCGCCATGTGTGGAACTGAAAACTCACTCTGGCAATCTTGCCTATGTCACAACACAGCAAGCCTCAGATCTCTCTCCGTTTGCACGCCTTCTACATCAGCAGGCTTCCAAGAAGAAGTACGACGAATTCATGGGATCGTCTGCGGCATCGGCTGCGAAAAGGGCGTTCCAGACAGCTTCGCCATCTGTCCTTGTAGAGGCCATTCCGGCGCTAGCGAATACTGTGGTTGAGAGCATCCTCTCTAATCGGCCATTCGGTGATACAGAAGCGGGTCTGAGGGTTTATAAAAGTGCAGAGGAAGGTCGTAAACTTATCGAACGCTCCAGGGTAGAGTGGGCAGAGGCCAGTGATATGAACGCCACCGGCACAGTTGGTAATGCTCAAGCCAACTTCTATCTAGCTGCCACGGGCGCTTTTAAGGAGTATGGCAGTCAAAACGACCGAAGGGTGGAGGACGATACAGTCGCCTTCAGCAAAGCCCTGCGCTTTTTCGCGGGGGAGGTGGTCGAGAAGGAGATGGGGGACACCACAACCACAGGCGGAAGAAGTCAGCTCGAGCACTTTCTTAATGGCCTTGGCCGCCTACGGGCATCCAGTCGAACATCTACCCAGGCTAGAGACTATATTAACTCCGTGTGGGTAGATTGTCCAGGGTTTCAGGTCCCGAGCAATTACAAGACAATGGATCTCCCCACCCTGTTCGAAAATGCGCTGACCCAGCTGCAAAGCAACCATGGCATCACTATTGCGACTACCATTCCCTCAGGCCTCTTAGGCAGCACCCGCGAAACAGGGACATGGAAGCCCTCCCTCTACCTCCCCAAATCCGCAGTCAAAGATGCAGCCCAAGTCTACGGTCCCATGGCTTACCCGTTTAAACCTGTTCCCGTTTCAGAACGGGGAGCAATCCCGCTATCTTTCACAGACGCAGGCTTCTTTTCCCTTTCAAGCAAAGCCGTCGATTACGAAAACAGCCTAACCCGTACTTCAACTAGACACATGTTCATGAGCATGAAAGGGATCTTGAGGTTATGGCCGGAAGACTTGATTAATAGAAATCCAATACCAGACATGGATAGTGTATCTGCAGAGCTTAAAGGTGACTCGAAACATCCAGCGATTTTCGGGAGACTAATGGCGGGCTCCATGTCGACGTTGGTGTCTAGTCTCGCACGAGTCACCTTCGGAGGGCACAATAGCGTGCATGAAGAGCTGCAAGAGCAGAAGGGAAAGGCGCTTGCTGAAGTGGACGCCCAGAGAAGCGGCAGAGCAAGAGCAATTGATTTCGCAGGAGAACTTTTACAAACTCGAAGTGGCAAACCGGACCTTGATTGGGGGACCAGAGCTGAGGTCAATCACTTCAGGGTGGTGTACCGCATGGTAACCGATGCTCTCGGATTAGAGAACGAAATGTGTCGATCACGAGGCCTAAGACTGATGGTCTCCCCAGACCCGCCATGCATTGGCCTTACGAACCGGGACATCCACTCCCAAAACGCAAGGCTCAGGGCTAGAGCAGACAGCGGCTACGACGAGATCAAAACGGTTTGCGTGACGCGGGGCGAGGGGACCGAGGGCAGCACGCTGTACGAGGTCGAGAGGGTTGAGGGGAGTGCTAATCCGCCTTTATTCCGGGTCTTTGGGGTTTGGGTGCCAATAGTTCTTGTAATGGACGAGGTCCGGGATTGCATATTTGCACTCGCGGAGGCGGGAGCGACGGATGGGTATATTCTGTAGTATGAGGCGTCCTGCACTTGAAGCCGCAATGGGAAGCAAACCGCCGGATCGAGTAAGTCAGGGTCTAGCTACTTGGATAGGAGATGGTCTGTGGGTTGTCGTGTGCGAATAACCCCCTCGGGGGGGGTGGGATGAAGCTCCTTGCTTCACATCCCATTCGGATGTGTGTAAGGGGAGATTAACCAGTTATGCATCTACCTATACTTCCCTACACACAAGCACCCATTACGCGCCGTTTACTCGGCTCGAGCGAGTGGAGCAGTGAGGGGGTGGCGCATCCGGTGACACTCCGATTTTGTACGGCGACAAGATATTCTCCACTGCTACTAGCCACCAATAAATACCCAGCAAAATCCATGCATTTTTCCATTAACTAGGAGCGCATTCGGTGTGTGTAATAAAAAAAATAGAATTTTACCACAAGTGTTAGTGCTGTTCAGGAAGAAGTGACGCAAAACCTATGATCTAGCGGAAAGCTTGCACGAGAACCTAAATTTAACGCGGCCCCTTCAAATGCAACACTACCCTCCCTAAACTTCAAGGTTTCCCAAAATCCCTTCCCCTGGTTCCTTGGTATTGGCAAAATGGAACCAACCCTCGTGATTATCTTTGGTTTTGTGGCATAGTACTGAGTCTTTGGCGCGTCAAGATTACCGTGGCTGCGGTGTGCGTGTGGCGGCTGTAGACAAGGGAGAGTATTCCAGGGGGGCCGACATGCAGCCCGTGCCCTCATCCCACAGCAATCGCTGCTGTCATTGCACTGCGTGATGCGAGGAAAGGCGGACACATCTGAGGGTATTTCGGTATATGTCAGCACAAGAATCCCCGAACGGATGAGTGAGGCAACCGCAAAGAGCAAGCCCGTCGCTGTGACGATCGACGCGAGGAAAGAGAGTTGCTTGGAGGAAGGCCAAGCCCAGCCGATCTGCTGTTTAAGCATCGCCAAGCAAGCAGTGAGCAGGTATTAGGCAGCCAGGCCGGAACGGAGGCTGAGGCTGTTGTATCAGTAGCCAATCGCACAATACAAAACCGCCCAGGCTAACCCAAGCCTGCGCAAAACCCACCCTCAGACTGGGGACACATTCCCAGCCGGGAATGGGGCCTTTTTGGGATCGCCCAAAAGGCTCGAAGGATCTGTCCAACCCTTACAAGACTCCCATTCCCTCTGGCACCCCGCAGGCCAGGGGGATCGGTTCCGTAATCCAGTCCAACAAAGACAGGCGAAGCGATACGGGGAATGAGCGGATTGCAGGACAAGCGGAGATTAGAGTTAGAGTTTAATGTGGAAATTGGGTGGCTGTACCGAGCGTTCTCTCGAGGCGACGAAATAGGAACCAGCCAATCTCCGCTACACCCGTCTCGGGTGCCTGGAGGGCGAGAGTCTTCTCGTGCAGATGGTTATCTTATTACATTGTGTCGAGGGTTGAATCATAAATATATCCACTTCCATTCCAACGATTAAATGCAAGCCAAGATCAAGCCCATTTGTCACTGATGACCAAAAGGTCAGCCTGGAAGGCCTCCAAGTGTCCACACCCGAATGCTGATTCGCCGGAATGCGGGACAGAGGGCGAACACCGTAGATAGAGTGATAGAGTAGGGTGATAGAGTGATCGAGTGATAGACCGTCCGTCTACTCGGTACTGTACTGGTACTATGGTACTCCATAGCGCTCTCGTTCGCAACGGGTGAAAGAGCTGACAAACCATCTCGCTTAGTGAGACACTCAACCGACGCAACCAAAAGCAATAGGGACTACAGTAGGGACTACAGTAGGGACTACAGTAGGGACTGCAGTGGGGACTGCAATACAGCCAGGACTGCGCCATAGGCTTCGCTTAGGCCCAGTCCCACTAGAAGCCAGTTAAGATTCCTTAGGCATTTTAGTGTTGTGCAGGGAGAGCGTTAGGCTGGGAGTTGGCAGGTGTCACCTAGCTATTTCCAGTTAGGCGCTAAATTACTTTTGGAGTGAGCCTCTTGTCTGCTGGTGTACTATGTACTCGAGTCGTCTGTGCAGGTACATGTACTTATACACGCACCACGTTCACGTACAAGCACTGGTTACGAAGACCGGCTCGTGCATACCAGCAAGCACAAGCACAAGTACAAGCCCAGGTACGTACATGTACATGACATGGCACGGGAGAGACGGACGCTCGAGTCGCGACTCCTACAGGACAGCACAGTCTAGTCTAGTACAGCACAGCACAGCACCTACTCCTGCATGGGATAGTGCGCCACATCCCAAGCTAGAGACAGAGCATTCCCGGTACTGACTCGGGGAGGTGGGAGAGAGAGCCAGCGATCGCGATCGCTGGCTCGTTGTATCGGGATCAGGAAAGAACAAAGAAACACCATCCCGACCGAGAAAACGAAACGAATGGCAGCCTGCGATGGGCCACGCCACACAACGCCACAGAACGGTGCTTAAAATTAGGGTGCTGGTTTATCCACCTTCCTTGCCTGTTTGCGCGGCCCGCCCTACTTAAGCAGCCATAGTCATATGACTTAAGCGGGGCCTCACCAAACCCCACTTCAAAGGTTGTTTAAATGCTCAAAAATTGTGTTCTAAATACACTTTTTAGAGGTAAAAATGATTCAAAAATTTAAGCCTTGCAAATTACTTATAAGCATATTATTTTATATCTTGTATAAATGTCTATTTTACTTGTATGATATAAAACACCTGTAGTTAACTACCTAAAATCTGATATATTACGTATTACTTTAGTGATGTTAAAAAGTGAATTTAGATACTAGATATTAGATTTAGAAATGGCTAGCGCTTGGCAACCCCACACACACAGATATAAGACTTCACCGCTGCCTTCTAGAGGAGGGCAGTGATTAGTTGCTTACTCAATGAGAACCCTAGTATTGCTGTGTTCTATCCTACTACCTGCTCGCACCGCCTTTGGACCGCCCTCGATCCCTCTTAGTCGCTAATTGATCTCCTTAGCATGGATTTCTGTTTATATGTCCTTGTAATGACCAGAGGCCGGAACTCGCACATGGCCGCCAACTGGGCCAAAAGACCACAATGCTGGCCGACAGCCAGCACGTTCCGGCTTCGTACCTGTATACTTGCGCCCGTTAATTAACGGGCCGGCCCTTTCAGAGATACAGAGTGGGAAGAGTCTTTAGATTTTCTTAAATTTCCAAGTAGGTTAGTTGAGACGTTTCTGAGCACTTTCAAAAGAGATTGAATACGTTTTAGTTGTAGTGCTGTGTAAGAGCTAGCAGATAAGAAGGTTGTTGGGGGTGGAGGCTACGGAGGCACGATCGTGAGCGCAATGTATGTAGAATTGAATTTAATTCATTGCTAGAAGAACGAGGCCATGCCATGGAGCTTATATGCTCTATGGTGAAATGGGATCGAAGGTGGCGGGCGGAGCATTGGCAGCGAGGTGCTGCCACATGCCACCGCCGTCAAGAGCATGGCAACGAGCTGCTCGCTCACTTGCTCATGGAACACCGACATATGGGGTTCCTTATGTAAAACTGATGCCTCCGTTTGGAGGCACAAAGCAAGCCGCCCCAGCATGACAATATGCTCGGGCCAGTGCCGAATCGAACTTCCTATCCAGGAAGTCCTATCCAGCATGGCTGAACGAGTGAACGTCGCGGCACCATACCACAAGGTGCCATGACTACGTCGCTAGTCCCATGGGCAATGCTGAGACCCAATGACGTTGTTGGTGGCCTGGACCGGCACATTACCCCTGAACGGAACGCTTTGAGGTCATACCTCACAACAAAAATATATACTATGCTCTTCGGTTTTTTGGCGTCTTGAGCTTATTTATTAGTAAATAGCCGCAAAGGGCTCGAGCATGGAAGCGACTGGAACATCTGAGAGGCCGGGGTATGGGGGTTACTGGAGGTGCTCCACACCGTGGCGTTTCGGCTCAACGCCACGAACTTGCTCCTTCGCGCAACGGCTATGGCCATGACGGCCTAGATATATAGTGCTTCCATGCTCTACCGCCATCGATGAAGAAAACCAGTTTCCAATGGTTTTCGTTGGTTCATGACGCACGGCGGAAGCATATCAGAAGGTTCAATGCTGTCTTAATTCTTGCGTATGGAGGATATGGCCGCGAGGGCCTGTATATAGCGTTTTTGGAGTTGCTAGCGTGTCCTCAAATGGGCTGGGTTACTCGTGAAATTCCGTGTAGCTGTGGAGATAGTTGCTGATGTCGTGGAGTTCCTTGCGGTGATGGAGCTAGTTGTTAGCGGTATAGACTTGGCAGATGTTGAATGGGCTAGGGTGGTGGTCGCAGTGGGTGGCAGGAACTGTCTTATTCGCCGAGCCTGGATCTAGTGGGAAAACCAAAAGCCCGTCAACGAAGGCTGTTGGTTCTAGAATTGTGAAGCTCGGGGGGAAGGGGGGCGCTAGAGTTTACGCATACTGGTCAGCTACATCAAAGCTGACTAGAACAGCTCAAAGAGGAGCATTAGGGGTGCGGGGGGAACTGACGTGACCCCATCAGGGTATATCCGATATCCTCTATTCGAACGGAGGAGATAGAGGAACCAGTCGAGGATGTCGAAGAGGATGACGGGGAGGTCGACGAAGGGGGTGAGGAAGTGAGAGACAGGGTGGGTTTGTTTGGATTTGGATTTGGATTTAGGGGACCGTTTGGAAACATGTTCGGTGCAGGATACATACTCCTAGGCACCACACTATATCAGCATCCGCCGCGAGTGGCAAGGCAATGGTCACAACACTCACAGCGGTAACCGGGCTGGGATTGTAGACGGGCCGGCAGGGACAAGTGGGTACACCATAAGGCCGCTACCGAACAACAACCCTAGGCCTGTAAAGCCTAGGAGCAACAGGGCAAGGAACGCCGCGTTGGTGGCGTCGGGAAACTGGCTCCTTTCGGACGGCGGGAGTTTATTACTTCCAAAGGCGACGGTCTGCTGCGGATTGGCGGGGTTCGTGGCGATGTACAATGCGCCGACGGGCGTATGGGAGGATTCAGTGATGCTGGCAGTGACCGTAGTGACGGGCACAATGAAAGCGCCGCTGGTTGAGCTCTGTGGTGACGTGGTTGGCCCTGCCCTGGGACTGGTCGGTGACGTCTGGCGTGTCGGCGACGTTGAGGTCGATGGTACTGGAATTACCACCGGGACAGTTGCGTTCCCGTTTGTGGCTGTCGTGCCTGGGCGTGATGGCCCGAGGGTGGTGGAATTCAGTTGCGCAGTCGTAGCATTTGGGCGTGCCCGTGAGGATAGTACAGTTTCACTTTATTGTCTATTCCTTTCCCTCCTACTTTGCTGGATCACAACAGCATATCCATACTCTTTTCTGTAGTTCCACAGGTGATTTATAAGCATAAGAAAGGTCTCAAAGATAGCTTTGCAAGGTGGTGCAAGGTCTAATGCCATGGTGATAATGTCCTGATGAGGCGTAGGAGTGATGGCGTAGAGGGTAGGAAGGGTTTTCGTGTCACTAGTTACATGTAGGGTATGCACGTGCAAACTCGGGGTGCGTACGCACAAAGCGACTCAAGGTGTTGTACGCGCAGAAGCGGGGTGTGCCCCTACTGTAAGCGGCGACCGTCCATGATCGAAAGTCCTCAAAAAACGGCGTCAAAAACCTCAGTTTTCGGAGGCCGTGTCACCTACATATTACGTAGTATCGTGTCACAACGTCTCTGCGGTATCAAGTGTTGCCGTGCGCCACAAAAAAGGCTTACCCTCCACTTGTCATTGGGTGAAGGACGATTTTTCGGTGGCTTACGAGGGCACTTAATGGGTACGTACATTACAATCCTCCGGAGGCGCGAGGCTTGGACTTGTTCTTCGCACTCCGACCGCAGACAGAGAGAGAAACCAAGACTAACCATCTTACACCTAGTGATCTGCCCGATTCGCCATTCGCCATCCACCCGTTCTGGCACATGAAAAGAAAACCAACAACCGCTGCGGAGTGCATAAGAACGCGCCTTTGATATGCCGTCTCTTGGTCAAATCACTCCGAGTGCTCTCGCTCGGCCGCTTGGCACACGGGACAGCAGCTGCGATGTGGAGATGAACGCGACGAACCCACCAATGCCCCAGCGCGAACCACCATCACACGCATTGCGACGCCAGGCCAAGACACCCTATCAGGCAACGCGTAATGCGCCCCTCCATCCTCCTCTCTCCCCTCCCCCACAGACACAGACCCGTTCTGCCCAACCAGGAAATGAGCCCCTTGCGTTCATCATCCCTTCCGGAGAAAAGACGTCGCGTACTGCGTATTACTCCGTGCCCTCCACTCCTTCCGTCTGCTTCGCCTGCAGCCCGGCCGGCATGGTTGCGCATCCTTCGCTCTGGCGCCGTGGTTCGCTGCAGCTCAAAAGTCCGTGCCGTCCTGTCGCTTGGAGGGCTTGGAGTGCTTAGAGTGTGCTTGGGGATGCGCGATCGATCGCGCTCTGGATCTCCCCAGTCAGAAGCGTCGAATCGGGGAGGGGTTTCTCCCAAAAAAGGGTTTAGGATTATCCATGAAGGGGATTGCGGCGTCGCTTTTTGGCGTCTGCTTTGGGATACGAGATCCCTGGTGTTTTTGATTGCCCCCTCCCTCCTCCCTCCTCCCCCGTTTTGGAGCGTGGAGCGAATAGTTTGTATTTCTCCGCTACTAACCCCCTCCTCTCTCTCTCCCTTCTCTTCCTCTGAGTTATCGGGCACGTCGAATCCCCACCTGCGTTCGTCTTATTCCATCTACTGCCGGTCTGCAGTTCGGGGGGTAAAACTATTCTTGCCCACAACAAGCAACGGCTGCTCGACGAGCTATGGCCGGGGACAAATCAGACTACAGCCACTTGGTTGGCCAGATTCTTCCTCAGTCGTACAGTGTTGGCTTTGTGGTACTGAGTTATGCCGTCAGTTATATCGGCGCGTTGACTACACTGGAGCTGCTCCACCTGCGGACTTCGCACAGAGGCGCGTATAACTGGTATGTTCGGTGTCTTCTATCGCGAAGTAGCTCCGACATGATTGCTAACGCCAGTAACCCCGCAGGTACCTCCTAGTGGGATCTTCCATTTCCATGGGCGGCATCGGCATCTGGTGTATGCACTATGTCGCGAACCGCGCCATCATACTCCCGGACGTAAGCGGTACCAACGGCCAAATCTCATACAGCCCAGGCTACACAACATTGAGCTTTTTCGTGCCCATCGCGGTACTTCTCGCTGCCTTCTCAATACTGGGGGCCAGCGAGACCGTTAGCAAGGTCAGAACCGGGTTCAGTGGGACGTTGGCTGGACTTGCCATCTGCGGGATGCATTACCTCGGCCAAGCGGGCATCTCAAACTACAACTGTTCCTACCGCGTTCCACACGTTGTTGGGGCTGCTATCATTGCTGTGCTCGCATCTATCACTGCGCTTGCGGTCTTCTTTGCCTTGCGAGCAGCATGGACGCACTCGTGGTGGAAACGCGCAACTTGCGCCATCGTTCTCGCTGGTGCGGTCAGCGGTATGCACTGGACGGCCGCCCTGGGAACTCAGTACCGCTTTCGCTCGGGCACCACAGTCCCGCACTTGAACTTAACTGCGAAGCAGACTGTTACTATGGTTATTGTCTTTGTATGTCCCGATCTATACTGACTGGATGTCGGAACGTCTTGAAAATTCCTTATTTAGAGGGCTAACCGTATTATGGTAGGCCATTGCGGCGTGTGCCTTACTATTAGGCCTCGCACTGTTAGCGCAACACCGCCGCGCCGAGCAAGCCAATAGAGCGCAACAAGTCGTGTTGGCCTGTGCAATTTTTGATGTTCAAGGAAGACTGATGGTATCGCCAGACGGACTGGTGCCGAGCCAAAAGATTACAAGGGCCTATCTGGAGCAGGTACGCATATATTATAAGCACTGCTCTTAACTTTGTAACATGGCTAACGCGGACCCATCTCTGCCCTAGTCCTTTAACGACGTGTTCTGCGTATCTCACCCAGTATTCCTATGGATATACCGCACGTCTCGCAATTGGAGCAGCGTCGTCGATCTAGTCCCTGGTATGAAAAAACATATCCGAGCTCTCACCGTCGCAAGATCCTCTCAGCAAGAAAGCCAGTCGTCCCTACACTCATACGATCCCACCTCTTACTCGCATGGCGTCGCAGAGGATAGCGCCGCTGTATTCCGGGAACTCTTTTGTATCTCGGCCTCTGCGCTTGCAGCACAGATCGACGAGCCGTTGGAAAATATCGGCGTCTTGTATGACGAGATTCTGAGCACTGGCGTTACCAAGCCCAACACCAAGGATGCCGAAACTGGACTGTCACCAACGGGTACCTCGTTTGGCCGCGGCCAGCTCCTCTTTGTCGTTCGTCGGGCAAACACCACTGAAGCCGCTGACCTACAGGCTTCTGGATATCGCTTCGCCGAGGTACAGAATGTCATTGACATAATGGCAAGGAGTATGCAAGTCGAACGTGGAGAGCTACAGACACACATTGCAAATATGAAATCGACCGCTACAGACGAGTGCATCCTGGAACCGGGAGTCCACGTTGCCTGCTTTGCCATCCGTGCCTGCGTCAACGGGGGGTTCGACGTGCTTGTGCAAAAGGAGGCAAAGGGATTGCTGCCGGCTGTGCAGCTACCCATTTCGGAGCTAGACCAAGTAGGACTTGACACCATCCAAGCTCTGGATGGGATGTCCGTTGCTACCTGTCTGACAACGCTGCGAAACAGTCCGACCATCAGCGACGACCCTGCCCACGCTTTCATCACCCAGTTTTACGACGCCCTCCTTACACTATCAGACCAGATTTCCGACCCGTTCTTCCAAGAAGCTAAACTTGTATCCAAGATAATCTCAGCACCGTGTCGAGGAGCAGGGCCCCAGTCTCCCCCGGGCCACGCCAAGCTCATCGCCTTCCGGGCCATCGTGCCAATCCAGTCACGAAAGCCCATGGACCAACTAGAATTCTCCCCCCTCGGTTTGTTCAACGTGCGGCAACGCGTGCACAAAAACGCGCTGGACCACAACGTGTTTGCCCGCGCAACCCACCGCGAGTTTTCCGGCGTTGTATTTTCCAACGACGCCAGAAGCTCGGTGCGGGAATCCGCGCGAGGAAGGCAGCGCGTATCAGCATATCTGGATCGTTGGTTGGATGTCCGCCTGCCTGGCGCTAACCCGGCCGTCGAGAAGAGTAGCGCCAGCAACCAGTCGTCATTGGGAGGGATCTTGGTCAGCCAGAGTGTCGTCGTTGACGTCACGGATGCCAACGCGGATGTGGACTTGGAGATGCACACATTTGGAACTGTTGGCCAGGCGATGAAGGAAGAGGGTGATGCCGTGACTTTTGTCAATGAATTGTTCGCAGCGTGTATGCCGGCCGATTAACCAATTAATAACCCCCTCCCCCCAAAATGATTTTCAATATCTAATATATATATGTACATGTAAATAACGCGTCTCTGGGCATTGGGAGTTTTTCGGCAGGATTCCCGGAGGGCGGTTGGTAATACCTAATATTTAACAAATATCTTTTCATTCTCCATTTTCCAGCCAGAAATGAATCCGTAGCTGAAAGAAAACCCTCCGTACGCACCGCTACGAAAAAAGGGGGGTGAGTAAAAATGCGTATATAATGTAGATGTATGTTAGAGTGAGTGGTGGCCATGCGAAATTGTACGGGAAAACCACATTTGCACGCGAGTTTCAACAGACTGCAACACCTACACCACCACCAGGTGCACACAAGTAAAAATTAGTAATTATTGTCGCCTGATCACATTATATAGCGGGGAACCCCCAAATATACATTTTTTTTTAGATATGGTGGTATTATTGCACAGCATATTTTCCATTTTCCTAATTTCCTCGTATAAAAATCTTACCAACGATTGTGCACAGAGTGTAGAACGGAGGTTATTACGATGAGGGCAATGCGCGAGGAGAGTAGACGACAGACTTGGATTCTATTTACAAAAGTGGGCGGCCCAGTAGACTGTGTAAATGCTATGGGCACCCTGTTGCGACTAGATATTGATTGAGTTTAACCCCTTGCTTCGCTCCTTGCTTCGTCGTTCGTGACGCCATCACCACCCAACACAGAGAACCGAGTAAACCATATTACTATATAATAAGTTCTAATTACCAAGTTGAGACCCACAAGACAAAGATATGCGCTCCCGGACGGCGGAATAGGGGCAGCCCCGAATTGGCTGGCCCCTATTCGCTGATACCGATTGCGTCTCGGACTGCTACCACATAAGTGCCCGTTTAGGTTTCCATGTGAACACGAACACATGCAAACTCCATCAATTACGTCTTCGAGTTCTCTTTCGCGATGGGAAAATAGGAGGGGCCACGCTAATTGTGTTTGTTCTATTCAGCACGTCAAAACTACTAGCGTGAGAAGTTTTCTTCTACATGTACGCGGCCTCGCTGCTCTTCTCTATAGCACTATTCATCCAATCGATTACTTCGTTACCTTCCATTTCAACAGTTTTGATTCCCGAGTAGATCGAATTGGCTGTTCAACTAACTCTTGGAAGAAGCATAATCCACATGCCCACGGATAGCGCTACTTTTATTTTTAGATTAGCTAGCATGTCTTGCTAGCATGGCTGGGTCACGGAGTACTGCTCTGTTCAAAGACCCCTTTATCTCTCCCATTATCTAGCGCTAGCTACATAGTGAGGCGAAGATTCTCTTCGAGATGAGGTCTATAGAAGATGTTTCTGATCGTGGGTAGCGGATTGGAATCGTGCTTGCAGAATTCGTGTCTACTCAAGGGATGCTCAGAACGAGGGCAGTAGAATTCTATTGGTTGTGCGCCCTTCTAAATGGGAGCGCATCTACTGTAGCTTATATACTCGTTGTGGCTACAAGTCAAGGCGGTGCATTGTAGTCATTATTCACAACAAAAGGCGTTTAGGCTGTTGGGAGAATTGAGGCTATCTCTCTAACACACGCAGCCGTTGGCACACGGGTCTCGGAAGTGAACTGAAGTTGTCTGCAAAAGAGCTAGGTATGAGAATATATGTGTATGTATATTTTGGGGATTCACTATGTGGTTCTGATGGGGGGGGGGGGGAAAAGAGAGTGAAAAATGTACTGGAGTTGGCTGCAAAGAGGTAGATATGTATAGATATATATAACTCTGGGGATTCTGTGTGGTTCCGATAAAGGGAAAAAAAAATAGAGAAAAGAAAACAAATTGGGTTGTGGGAGCAAGCAATGGCAGAGAGACTGCCCGCGCGCGGTCTTTGGTCAAAGCTGTTCTTGGCTCTCCACCACGGATTTTTCTTTTCCCGACGGTGGTGGATCCGCTGCGTGCTTTACCAAGTCCATCACCAATGCCCCCGCGCTCCGCGACACATCTAATGCAAGCTCAAGGTCGGCGAGGCTTTGGAAGCTGATCTTCCACCTGCCCATCGTGAACCGCCTGTTGAGCTCGTGGGCGCTGAGCACCTCGGATCTCATCAGCCCAACTCCTGCAGACCCGTGTGCGTATATCCACTGGCCTCCGCTGCTGGCGTGGGTCGGGATAAAGTACATCCACTCTAGTTTCCCGCAGTCTGCGTGGGCGTTGCCGCGTTGCCGGTCGCCTTCTCGAAGGCAGTCGCATGCGTAGACACGAACGCAAGGAATCGCCAGGATATCGTTGTTTATGTGGGTGAATGCTATGACCGCGTCGTAGAGCTCCGAGTTGTTTAGATTGGCTTCGGTGAACCAGACAGCGCTGCGAATTAGTGGGTCCCCGGTGGCGGCTTTGATGTTGATGCCATTGCTTCCGGATTTCTCTGATAGAGTCATGGTGAGTGCCCAGTTTGCGTGGCCAAAGTGGGACAACACTTCCTGGAGTGACAAGCAGTCGTGTAGATATGCTTGCACTCCGCGCGGGTGGATTGAAACTTGGTGATTCGATAGCTCGTTAAGGAGCGTCATAACGCGACCACGGTCATCGTTAGAGGCTTCCTCCCATGCCTTAGCTAGGACCACTCCCTGGCGTGCGGCTGCAGCCCCTTCCACAAAGTAGAACACGGCCGCTCGGGAAGCTAGCCACAAGATCTGGAATCCGACCCATAAATAAACGACCTTCGCGGGTTCTCTGCCCAGGAAAATGAACATTCCAAAGAGTCCGGCGCCATTGAATAAGGTGCCCAGGGCCAGCAGGGATCTCCAAAGTGGATGCCTTCGAACATTGGTGGGCATGCCTAGGACAACCTTTCCAAACCCACCCAATTGCAGTGGGGTGGGCAATGCGCCTGCGATTATATCGCTCGAAGATCTCAAAGGATGATCCCTGCCTAGCCCAGAGAGTTGGAGGATGATTGCCGACAAGAACCCATGGGACCATCCTACTGCCGTCCAATACCATATCCTATGGCTCCCCAGCTTCCACAGAGCGAACGACTCGATGATTTTGGCAAGGGACAATAGCAGTACAGCCCAATCTTTCCACGCCGGGTGAATGCCGTCGATGTCGGGTACAAACCGGTGGATCAGGACAGCCTCTCCACGCAGAGCGGCTGGGACAGTGTCTAGAGCCAACTGCGAATTCCTATCGAGCGTGTAGATGCACATCGCCTTGCTTTCCGGCGTCCTGGGAGACCGATGTCGGAAGGAGCCCAATTCCAGCTGTGCCGACATTCTCGGCCTGCGCCTACGTGTTGTCTCGTCACCCACAACAGGTTGTTTTATGCCACGAGATATTCGGGACGAGGTAACTTGGATAGCGCATGCATCGCCCAGATCAACGCGGTTCTTTGCCTGTTTGAACCGATTGACGCGGAGCATGACACCAATCGCGGCATCTACAAAGGCGTTCCTCAGACCCAAAGACTCGCGCAACCAGTCCGGGACAGATGCAGATAGACAAGCCTTTGTGACATGGATGGCGCCGAAGCTGCTCATAGGGCCCCAGACCATGCCGCAAGCCGCCTTGAGGCCGTGGATAAGAGTCTCGGCAGTGGGAGCGCCGACAATGGTTGCGACGGCGGAGATCTCGACGAGCCCTCCGCCGAGCCTCTCGGCAGTCATGACAGGGTGGAGAGGGGGTCTTGGCGGACTATATTGAACGGCGGCAGGTTGCCTCTGGGTAGAAGCTGCGGTGCTGATGCGCTCCAGAGTCCAGGCGGGGAGGCGGGGTGGCGGGTGAGGGGAGGGAGGGGAGGGCAGTTGATTCTGCGTCCTGCTCCTCTCTTGGCAGCTTGGCGTGCTTTTAGCGTATGCAAAAATTGGCAGTCGTCGGACTCACGAATCCATCGTCGGACTCGCGAGCATGCCATTGTGGCTACACCAATATCTACTTATATCTAGCGGCAGAGTAATTCCAGAACAGGCTACCCTTCACCATTTCCCAAAATCATCCATCTCCTTCCACGCTGCTCTCGCCTCGTCTAGCGCTGCGCGGTGTAACTGTGAGAAGTAAAAACAAAATTATCTCTTGAAGCTCTATTTACCTGCAATTATAAGATCATTAGTAGCTTCGATTTTGCTTCTAGGCTCCTCGTGATTATTGCGAAGGGATTATAGACTTTCTCTTTCGCGGTGACAGAGACCTCAGCGTTTTCTTGACCGGCCTGAGAACCCTATCCGCCTTCTCCAGGAACCATCGTCCGCGCCGGACTTCTTCAACCATTGGGGCTACTAGAGCGGTATGGTCTGTCCCACGGTCAGTTGTGACACGTAGTTAATGTAGTATGACGACTTACAATCCTTGAGAACCGCTATCGCTTCTTCGACCTCCTCCCTCGTTCTATTGCTCTCAACGAGCGCAATGGCCAGGTACTGCCCTGGCTTGTTATAGTCCCACCCTTGGTCATCTGCTGCCGCGCTAAATATTTCTGCGTCGTGGATCATACCTCTGATCTTATCGAATTTGAGGAGCTTGTATTTTGCTTCCTTCTCTTTGGACTCGCTGAGAGGGTAGGTCCATGCCTCCACTCTGCAAGCGGCACAATCGGGGTATTCCAGACCTAGAAGGTTCTTATAGTCCGTCGCCATTGCCATGCCTTCTAGCCTGTAGCTGAGGGTGTACCCGAGAGTAAGGAGGTTCTCCATTTGATTTTCGTACCTCTCTGCCCCAGACAGTAGGTTTCGAACTCTGGTGTGGAAGGCCGTATTGGACGCAAGATTATCCGGGCCTGGGAAACTATTTGCATACCCAGCCGCTAGGGTGCGAACAATGGTATATATTTGGGGCATTGTCTTCGTGAGCCTTAGTGGTATAGTTGACCCAAGGCGGATATCGGAGAGGCTTTGGTCAAGCGAACCACCAAATGCCGAGAAGGGGTCCCGGTTGCTGTGTGCATCTTCTTGTGCTGGAAGAATTGAAAGTTCTTCCCATTTTGCTTTAAAGAAGGCCAACGGAATACCGGTACGCTCTCTCCAGGCTTTTGTCCATTCATCATCCTGAGATGCGAAGGATATCCGGTGCTGGTCATGGAAGCGGTCGCTCTGCTTGAGATGGTCGTGTACCAGGCAGCCCATCTCGGCGTAAGTTTCCGTTGTCTGAATCTCCTGGTATGTCATCCCGGGTTTGCCGAGATTTTTTTCATCCTCAATTTCGGACGCCAAGATAGCATCGCGAATCGCTGATGCTACAATTGACCCCGAATATCCTCGCGCCGAACTCGCATTCCAGGATTGAGTCTCCTCCGTTCGTCCTGCAGCTGCGATGACCGTCAAATTGAGATCCGGGTTGATGGCCCATCCGCCAGAATAACAGGAAGTCATTAGAAGCGTGCATTGTGCCTTCCCAATAGCTACTTTTAGGCGGTTTATCCTCAATTTCGGTGCCGATAGCTCCTTGAAATCAGTGTTGGAGTTGCTTCCGATTGTCACCCCGTAACTACGGCTATCGCCGTGACCAAATATCAGCAGCAAGACATTCTGCTCAGCCTTTATGGCTTCCTTGCATTCGTCTTCCACCGTCTTGACAAAGCGCTCTAGCAACGTCCTGGGCTCTACCACCCTTAGCGTCCCCGCTCCTCGTATCGCTTCCAAAAGTCGCTCCTCTAATACCACTCGGCGTTCCTGAAAGGGGTTCCCGTGGGCGTATCTGCCATATCGTTCGACTAGCTGCTTTGGACTGCAGCTGGAAAGCCAAATCTGGTTGGCAACTGGCGCACTACGAAGGAGGTGGTTGAACATCCAGAAATCCGATAGAAACCACCCATCAATAGCTGGCGATGCGGTGCCGTTAATATCAGTGATACCACAAACGGCGACGATCCTCGTCCTTGGCGACACGTCAGGCAGGCATCGGGCGGCAAACTCAACGCCACGGAGGTTGGCAATTTTGGGATAAAAATTGAGGGACGGCGGATCCTCGATGGTGGGGCGCGACGACGACATGGCAGCGTTCGAGCGATGTTGCAGTGCTAGAATGGGCTGTGAGGTGGGCAATGTGGCGAGGTGAGTAGAGGCGGTATTGCGGAGTCGAAGTTGAAAGCAACGATGCAAAAAGAGAGGCTGAGGGAGAGAGGTTTCGATGATTTTTGCTGGATCTACTCATGTGAGTTGTGTGGCACTACTTTAGTCGAGAACCAAATATTGGGGCGCAAAGGACTCAGTGCTAAACTAAAATGTTGGCGCTCCCTTTTGGGTATTAATCTACAAAGCTACAGTTTCCTCTAGCCTCTGTTGGCAGCGCCACCAACAATGCCTAGAAGAGGACTCAGGATGCGGCTCGACAACCCCCTTCCGGTGCAAGCTAACATGGCCTGCGCACCGTTACGTCAGGCTTCGGTACCTTGGTACTGTAGCTAGTTGGCACCTTGGTGGCTGGTTGGCGACTTGGTGGCTAGTTGACGCTGTTGTGGGTGTGCTGTGGCGCCGCCACATGAAAACAAACTTTGATAGTAACCCTAACCTTCCTGATCGGGAACAGGGGTAAGTAGTCATAACCCCTATTCCAATGCTTCGCCGGCCGAACCAAAACAGCACATAAGGTGCCTGGCAGCACCGCCTTATGTAGAACTTCTCTTCTAGAGAGTCAGTCGTTACTGTGAGAAGTAGAAACGAATTGTATTGAGTCTTCTACTGAACTACACGGAACTAATAGAGCTACTTATGCTCGTGGCCTCAGTGGGCGACCTCGCAGCGGCAGCAATGCTGCATACGTAGGCGCAGCATCTGAGGAATGCTCGCAGGTGTGTAGCACAGCCGACACGAAGAGACAAAATGGGCAATCTTTCTTTCGAAGCATGTCCTGCAAGGCACCCAGTAGCAGTCTCTGAACCGGAGGTCGAGAGAGCAGCAGCATTGTAGCGACAGCGACGAGGAGATATTCTCTTTGCACCCCAAACAATGGACCAATTGCCCCCCCGGTCTCAGACCCTTCTGACGATCTGTAGTTGGGATCATCCATCGGAGTGCAAGGGGCACGATGTTGCGGGGGTCAGCCTCAGAGAATTCTGCTCGGGGGTATGGGCCATGTGGCAACGCCCTACCAATGTCACAGGGCTAGAACATCGCTCGTGGGCGATTAATGAAGTCACGGTGATATGGTGCCATGACGTCCACTCATTTCAGCCGTGCCGGACAGAACTTGCTAAATAAGAGCGTTGGCCCGTGTAGCTTGCTTTGCGCCTCCCGATGGAGGCATCAACCTTACATAAGGAACACCATATATGTCGGTGTTCCATGGGCAAGTGAGTGAGCAGCTCATTCCCACGCTCTTTGCAGCGGTAAATCTAGTATGTGGCAGCACCTCGCTGCCAACGCTTTGCTCGGCATGTTCGGTTCTGCTCTGAAATGGAGCATATAAGCTCCACGGCATGCCCTCGTTCATGTAATTGATCAAGCAATAAAGTCAATTCTATTCTACCTACACTGATCCACTTCATGCCCGCGTGACTGGCCTTTGCGACACACGAAAGCGTAGAACACCACAGGTGCACTCTTGATCCTAAAAAACTAGAGGAGCGTAAGCGGCCACCTCTACAACCCAATACAGAGCGATTTCAGGCACCCGTATCTCTGATGATTGGTAAGCTTTCGCTACCTATTTATTTACCAGACTCAAGAGGCGATGTGTGGAAAGATGTGTGTTGTCTAATATTGATCCCTGCCGGGAGATTCGCCCCGGGCCTTGTAAGTCTTGGAGGGAGATCACGACGTAGGCAGTGCAATAGTGGATAGGCAATAGACCTGATTCAATTCTTAACTAGCAAGAAGGTGGGCGACGCCCATTAATAATGCGTGTAAGATTGCGAGCCCCTTCTTGGGACTGTTGGGACTGCCAAGTTACCCCTTGCTTCGCGACTCATGACGCCATCACCAACCTACAGTAAGCATCCCGAACGGAGTCCTCCATTTATGTTTCTCACCCGGCAGCCTCAGAGATTCTCTCACCAGCACATGCGGCCGCTCGTAGTGCGCAGTTCGACAAAGCTCTACAATTGGCCCTGCAATCTTACCCAGGAATCCCCGTATCGACCTCCAGTTCCGAGCAGACCCGCTCCTGGCGGCAACCGCGACTCCGGCCTGCGTTGGAGGTTGGAGGTTCCCAATAGCACGAGGGATAGTTCATCGGTTAGAGCACATCCTGGGTACATTTTTTTATTTAAAGAAGTGGCGTCTGTTGGGAGGATCAGGTGTGAAAGATCTGAATGTACTCCACACTCCGAGAGTAAGAAATACCTCCTCACTTCCTTCTTCTCTCCACAGCTATACCTTGTGCCTACCCGCTAGATCAATGACATCAGCGTCAGGCTTCTCCTGACAATGGGAAATAGGAGTACTTCGTGCTCCGCACTATTCTGTGGGCCGAGAGTTCCGGCGCGGAATCAACGGCGGCATGGGGCGCTACAAAGCCCCGCCCCTTGTTTTGCCACTCGACACGCCAAGCAATGGAGAAAGGCCTTCGTCAGCATTTCTCGCTGAAGATCATCTGGTATATTGTGGGGGTGGGTGGCGATGTTGAGGTCGCTCGCTTCTTCACCACCACAACCACCACGACTCGCCGCGGAAATGCTACGAGGCAAACATCTGACCATCACCAGATTCGGTTCTCGCCTGCTTACACAGCGACCCCACACTTTAACCCCCGACGCTTAGCCACGGACGCACCCAGAGCCGCAACAGCGAGGGCGACACCCCGATGACCAATGGGTTTCAGCCCTGAAACTAGCGGTATATACCTAGGCAGCAGTTCAGAACCACCATCTCCTACCTTCCCTCACACCTCCCCAGCAGTTCCTAAAGCGGTTGGAGCTATGGCGTGCTAAAAAGAAAGTAATGGTAAGACCACGCCAGACTGTGATCGAATAGGTTCTGATCTCGAGGAAGGAGATTGTTTATAATGGATGACCTTACATTTGGATGCCTGGATATACACGGCACCCTCACGTATCTAGGGCTAGTCTAATTCGCTCATGTCTTTCCTGCTTATCTTATTAGGCGGATTCAATTCATCGATTGCCTGATCAATTCCAAACGAGTGGGCGTCATGGCACCTCGTCATGAGCTTTGTTATTCTACTCCATGGGTGGTCCGTGGAGGCGATGCTCCGGCCCTTGGGGGAATTGCTCTGGCCGAACGGAATGCCCCAAGGCCGTCTTTGGAAAATACGACAACACATCGTCTAAGCATCAGCTCAGCATATTCAATCTAATTCGGAGGACCTGGTTTTCAGGTTGCCACTCAGCTCCCGCCCAAGGAATTGCTTATTGCCATTCTACAAGGAGACATGTAGTATAAAATGCCGGTGCGGTTCTCTCTAAAGCTGTGCATCAACTCAGTCAAAAATTACCACACGCTTCCTTCTACATATCCAACGCGAAAGCCAGGGTATCTTTATTACCTGTAACGCCGCCATACCCTCTGCGTCGGGGCCAATACGGAAGATGTACTTCGGAAGCTCCGCCGCCTTCTTTCTCCTCCTAGCCACCACCCTTATAGGGCAAGGCTTCACAGTCGCGATACCCAAGCCCGATGATCTCCTGCAAGCCAAACCCATCCACATTGTTCACTATCTAGTAGCAGAAAAAACCTTTACTAACACGCGCACGACAAAACAGGCTGAGAGATGTCGTCGAAGATAGCGTAACGCAGGTCCATGCAGCCCGCGACCTCGACGAGCGATCCCCAGAGCCGGAGCCTGGCTGCCGTTGGCAATGTATTAGGAAACGGGTCTGCCACCATTCCGGTTACATGTGCGTCTAAGCCAAAGCAAAGCTTGTGGCTGCCACAACGGAAGTATTTAGGGTCCCTTGGCAGCGGCGGTTTGAGAGCCTGGCGAGGTGTTGTGTGGAGTGTGAGCAGGTCTGGTTCGGGAAGTTTGTCGGAATATGCATTCTATCAATTCTTGCGTTTTTTTGTTAGGATAAGGGGAGAGAGAGGCAGTGGGACCATGCGGGTAGTGTTGAATAATTATAACATTCATTCAATTTGATACAAAGCAACAAGCAGATACCGAGGCAAATTGGATCAACGATGGAATTGTTGTTTGTACAATGGTTGGGTGGCGATGGGCCAAAACAATCCCAACCCAGTTGCTCGCCCACGGTCAGTCAGCAAGCCGCTGCGGAACAAAATGAATTGACCCCTTGCAGCTAGTCCAGGACTATATCTACAGTGTCGGATCGAGGGCGGAACAGCTTTCTTTGTTACATTGGTTTTGTTCTCAGGCGACGAGCCTGAGCAGTGGGCTGATGAATTGTGTTGCGTTGTGTTATGCCTCTGTTACTGCCATAATAGCGTGGCACGCAGCTCGGACGTTGCTAGGGGATGAATCCAAGCGTGATTTTTAGAATGCTCAGGACGCTTATATCTGTTAGAATAGAAGTGTATATAAACAATTCTCGATACAATGTAACGAGTTGACATGCTCCGCGAGAAGACTCTTGCCCTCCAGGTACCCGAGATGGGAGAATAGGGGCGGCGGAAATTAGCTGGTTCCTATTTCGTCGCCACGGGGTACCCAATTTCGACATGAACTCTAACAATATCGAGCAAGTATCTCCATTCACCATCTACCTCTTAAATCGATAAAAAGAAATCCAGAAAGAATACTAATGGGTCTCCAGATACATCCCTCATATGTTATTATACCATAAACGGTAACTGGGAGCTCTACATTGGTGTAAACAAAACGGATTGGATTGAGAAAAGTAATACCCGAAAATGCACTCGGAATAGTTTTACAATTGCTTTTATTGCATATTGCGTTGTGTTTAGGAAAAAATTAGTATAGTGACCACTAAGCCGTCCTATTGATAAATATAAAAGTCCTTCCCATGGCCAATCCAATTAATCCTAGTGCCCGCCATTTTGGTGGTAGTCGGCGATTTCACTAGCTTCAATTGGTGTAAAATACGGGCGTTATCGATTCCGTTGGACTTTCTCTCGATGCGTTAGATGGCCTGGCTCACAAGGAGGTCAGTAAGATGAAGGTGTAGGCAATCCAAGGCGCGGAATCGAAACCAGATTACCCTTCCGTCCATTCGGCGATTGACCAACAAACTGAAGCAACTTACACCCGTATTTCGTGCTGCCGAGCGGGGTATACGCCCTCGCCCTCAGACACCCACCGACGTCTCCTGCTGTAAGCGCACACTTCCTAAGGTGACGCACGCGCTGGGACAGCCAGGAACCCCAGAGCCGTCCTGTTTGATTTGAGCCGATTAAGACGCACACAATATTGCCCGGTCTCTCAAACCGTACTTTTCGCCGCGAGAGCAGTTAGAGCGGGCTGAACGCCACTCTCAATGCGCTCCCCCCCGCCGCCTCGCGCTGGTGGGCGTGAAGCCCGCGTATAAAAGTGGGGCTAATTGTAGTTAGACAGTTAACTCTGCGGCCGAACAACAATGTCCGACCCCGCATCCTCGTGGTGAAATTATCCGGTAACCTGGTAGCGGGATTGGCTGGCTGTAGCCCTAAGGGAGCCTGCTTGTGGGTCGAAAACACTTTGTGCTCGCACCTCCCGACACACAAGGCGGATAATCTTCTCATTCTGGGTCTCCTTAGCCCAATACTGAGCCGTCCGACCCTCGCGATCCGCTACATCTGTGATGGCCCCTTTCGTGACGAGTAACTCCACCACACTCTCGCGACACCGCTTAATCGCCCAGATTAGCGGAGTACGGCCCTTCGGGTCCGCAGCGTTCAGGTCCGCCCCACTGCCTACAAGGAACTGCACTAAGGTAAACGGTTTGTCATACACTGCGATGGACAGCGCCGGAACGCCGTCCAGGTTCCGATACTGAACATCGGCGCCCCGTCCAACTAAGAGGCGCACTAACGCCTCGTCTCCGCTCAGAACTGCCGACACAAGCAGCGGCCGTCCAGACTGGAACATGAAATTCGGATCGGCGCCATGCTCGAGGAGCGCCCTGGCCGTGACGGGGTGGTGTTCCGTATATGCAAGGGCGAGGGCTGTCTTGCCGTCCCTGTCCCGAGCATCAATGAGCCGCAGGTCCTTGATCTCCGCCAGGAGCATCTTGGCGACGCGGAAGGCACCCCGCTTCGCGGCCCAGAGTAGGGGCGTCCGCAGCCAGTAGCGGTCGGTCGATTCTAGGCTGGCGCCGCGGTGGATGAGCAGCTGCGCGACAGCCTCGTGGCCGTGGCAGACGGCCCAGATCAGCGGCGTGCAACGCTCGATCTCATCCCTGGCCTCGATGTCCGCGCCGTGGTCGAGCAGGATACCGGCTATGTCCTCCCGTCCGACACTGGAGGCCCAGATCAGCGGCGTGCGGCTATACTGCTCGTCCCTATACTCGACGTCGGCGGCACATTGGTCCAGGAGGACCTGCATCGCCCAGATCTGGCCGGGCTCACACGGTCCGTGCTTCGAGAGTGTGATTAGCGCCCCGTTGGTCAACTCTTGATCTTGCTGGTATCTCCTCGCGTCGCTCCTGATCAATTGTAATATCGTGGCGACGTCATCGCCGCCTTTATCGGCTTTCGTTATTTCGCATGCAGAAATCTGCCTGCAATCTGCGGATGCGAACGAGGAGCCGCGACTGGACAAACTCCTCCGGCTGATGGGATTGGTTTGAGTCGAGAGGGCGGCCGTCTGGAACGTGCCCAAGTGATGGCTCACGCCAGTTGCCCCTCCGGTGAGAGAATCTGGGCGTTCTAGCAGGTCTACCTGAGATCCCATAGATCCACGATGCGACGATAATCGCGAAGCGGCTCCAATTTCGGATAGGCTATCCGTAGAGGTTCCAGGGCTCCGGATGTTTTGGGATCTCACACCCCCACCCATCTCATAGACGGCCACCGAGTCGAGCTCGTGGCCTAGCATTCCGCTCATCTCGTAGACGGCCTCCGAGTTGAGCTCGTGGCGTAGTATCCCATCCCTCCTGTGGGCGGCCCCCTCACCCAGCATATGTCTTAGCGATCCCCCCATCTCATGGACTGCCTCTCCGTGTAGATCTTGGCCTACCCGCACGTTTGTCTCGTCGATCGCTACCCCATCCACCTCGTAGACCACCCCCACCGCCCTCCCAACCCCTAGTCCACCCGGAATAGGCGAACTGACCGCCCTGTCCAAACAATCAGTAAATTGGGACCAGTCCCTTGCACCCTGAGTGAAGCCTCCCGGCCCCCCAGGGACCCAACAAGAAAAGAAGCTCACAGGTTCAACAGCAGCAGTTGCATATTCAGCCGTTCCCTCAGTTCTGGCACCCGCGTCGCCGCCAAGCGCCAGCCGACCAGGTCGCAAATCCCCTTGTGATCGGTCGTCAAGATAGAGTGACGTGCCAGAAGCCCCCGGATGTCGGCGATGATCTTCATGCAGCCGTCGTAGACGTCGTCCTTGCCGCGTTGCAGCAGGGCCGGGCGGGCGTCCGCCAGGGCGCGATCGAGGGACTCGACATCTCCGCGGAGGGTGCTGTAGTTTGAGGGAGTGGAGGAGGAGGAGGAGGCGTGGAACCTCGCGACGAGGTTGAAGACGGTAACGATGGAGGTGACGGTGGCCATGGATGCAGGAGCGGCGATGGAGAGATATGGGCTGGACGGCTCGCTCTGCCGGTGGTCCTATACTACGCGTGCTTCGCAGTCAGTAGTTTCCTGGCGGTTTTACTCGTTTCGAAATCGTCTCGTGTTCGTCTTGGGCGGGGAGGCTTGGCGTCTAGCCTGCCATCGCGAGGTGGCCAGGCAGCGAATAGTCAGGCTCCATACTCGACGGAGAGGGAGGTGAGAGGCCCAATCACTATAGAGTACGATCGAAAAACGGGCAGAGGAATGATATCCCACTGGACGATAACAGCCGTACCGCCCGCAGTTATTCCTTTTTCGCTGCGCCCTCCAGCCGAAGCTCAGCCCTTCGCCAAGCCTAGGATTCTGCTCTAATAAGACCACGGACGCCCCAGAGCCCTAGAACTATCAGAGGACTGCGAGTTGCTCGCGTTGGCTTCCATCCATCCGTTCTGCCCCCTCACTGAACGAGTGGCTCGGACAGCGAATCGTCACAGGCCCCCATCCAGCCATGCGTCTGCCGTCGATCCTCCTCCATCTCGTCGCTCTCATCGCGATCGTCGTGCATGCCGTGTCAGCCGCCGTCGCCGAGTGCTTCTATCCAGATGGGACGAGCAGCGGCTCCGGGCTCGTCCCCTGCAACACCAGCGCAACCCACTCGCACTGCTGCCGCGACAGTGATTTGTGCCTCACGAATGGCTTCTGCTTCTCCTTCGGCCTGAACGCGCTCGTCCGGCGGGGCTGCACTGACTCAAGCTGGAACAGCTCCAAGTGTGCTGACCAGTGCTCGGAAGGTATGTAGGAAGGGAAGAACTGCCGCCCAGACGGCTCATTTATATTACTATTGCCACGAATCCATAGACTCTACGGAGCAACAGTACGTCCCGCTAACCGCGTTCTGTTTCGCAGACGACGCGTTCCGCTCCGCTGACGTGGTTATGACTATTTGTGATCAATATACGATGTTTTGCTGTGGGCAGGACGCCGCCGCCCGGAACTGCTGCACATCTGGCAATGGCACCGTCCGGATCATCCCCGGTGAGGCAATGCCACCGGTCACTACACAATCCGGCTCCTCCACCACCACCTGCCCCGCCCCCAAGGACACGAGCGGTGAGGGCGAGGGCTGCGGCTCGCAGAAGAACACGACCATCGCCGTCGGCGCCGCGCTAGGCGCCGCGACGCTAATCGCGGCCGCGCTAGGGGCGTTATTCTTCAAGCAGCGGCGGGATGCGTCGGTTCGGGAAACGGCTGCGTTGGGTCGAGAGGATGTCGCAAATCGCCAGAACCAGGAGCTATTAAACCAACAGCGGGCTGCGGCGGCTCGAGAAGAGGAAGTAAACCGCCAGAACCAGGAGCTATTAATCCAGCAGCAAGCTGCGGCGGCTCGAGAGGAGGACGCAAATCGCCGGTACCAGGAGCTATTAAACCAACGGCGCGTGTTTGAGTAAGGGGGAGAGGGATCTATCCGAGGTGGCGGGTGGGTCTTGGAGGTCTCAAAATCCACCGCGGACGTGCTAGCACCCTGTTCCGTGTGTATAGCTGTGTCTACGAGCTTTCCGGGCGCCGCCAGGACCCGAACATTGCGATATTATACTTGGAACGAGCCGTAATTACCAATGGTCACATCGTTGTAGGATTAAGTAGGAAAAGGATATCTTAGTTACAAATTCAGGTGATCTATTTTATACCCCTACCTTGAGGAATCAAACTCCGGGTTCAGAGTCTGGACTCGCATATCTAGTGTATAAGTACGGCGAAGGGCGAAGACGGGGGCGGGGCACAGGAACACGATGTAGATAAGCTTAGATACTAGCTACATGGCTACCCCAAACCCTTCTCGTCGAGCAAGTAAGCAACTGCACCCCGCAGAGTGAGAACATCTTCGCTGAGCGGTAAACTGACGAGATGTTCGTTTCTTGGGTTGCATGGTCATGGATCAGCGCCCGAGACCATGAGCCCCCCCGGGTAGCCATGAGCCCCCCGGTAGTCACGAGGGATCCCGGCAGCCTTGAGGGCAGCCCCGTGCCCCTGGCGGGAGCCCCGAGCCGTCTCGGAAAACGAGGGACGCTGGAGTTGCTACCTTCGTTTGGGCAGAATCGCGGGGTTGAACTAGCAGTGGAGTGGGGGCGTCATGACTAGCCAGCAATATATTAAGCCCGCTCTCTCGCGTTCATTACTATGGATACCTTTTCCCCCATAGATGGCGGTTGCGGCTTGCCCCCGGCTTATGGAGATGTTATAAGGCATGAGGAAAGAGCAAAAGCGAATACTCTGCCTTCTCTTTCCGTCTCCCTTCTCTTTATCCGGGATATATGCCTGGATTGTCGCCAACAAGGGCCTCCTGGACAGGCAGCGAGTGAGAGGCTAAAGTATTACCGAGATGTGCAAGAATGTGTCGGAGATTCCGACCAAGCAATACAGGCAACACCACACAGGCCATCACGACATGTTCCAATTCGTGTTTCAGTTGGAGGAAACTCTCTACCATGCAATCCTTCGGTGGACACGTGTGGGGTGGCTGTGGGCCCTCCTCTGGGTTTCCGCCGCGTTGTGGTAAGGCCCTAACTCTGTATTTCTTCACTTCTTTGCCGCGCTCTATTCGCTCAAGGCTATGGGTGAGAAGCTTATCAGGCTTTGCAATAGGGTTTGGGCTCAAAAGCGGAGGGGTAGTCCTCCCGACCCCTAGAACGGCGGAGTTGAGAAATCCGCTGAACGAGCTCGACGCTGCCAAAACAATCCTCCCAACCCTCCTGTCACCACCTCCACCCCCCCTCCTCCGACCCGACGGACGATGCTGTCCGCAGGATAGTTGAGGATACGCTGGCCCAAAAGCGCCAATGGAAGGAGAAGGCAGAGGCCTTCGAGGAGAGAATCGCGGAGCTAGAGAAGTTGGTCTCTGATGAGCGACCCTCGCTCCAATCACCCTCGCCTCAGCAGGCCCCGCCACCGCTCCCGATGAAGTAGAGGAGTTGCGGGAGGACGCGGCTGCGGCCATTGGGAGGCTGTGGGTAGAGCTGGCAGCCGCGTTGACGGCGGAGGTGGTGGCGAGGGAGAGGGAGAGGGAGCGGGCAGCGAGAGAGAGGGGGGCGGGCGGTGGTGGAGAGGGAGAGGAGATAGGGGGAGAGAGACGTCGCGAGGTGGGTGAGGAAGGAGAAAGCGCGGGAGGAGGAGAGGGAAAGACTAGCCTAACGAATCAGAGAGCCCGAGGGAGGGGCAATTGATAATAAACAAATAGAGATGGAGAAAACAATTGTTATACGGGGGGTCTTGCTGAAACCCTGCCTGGATACGGTTGGGAAACGCATTAGAAGAACATTAGGCACCGCTAATAGCGATACGAGGAGGTTGGATGTGGACATAGCATTGGACAAAAAGTCACATATTGTTATTAGCAAGTACACACGCATTCAGACCTCAGGAAAAGACGGCAAAGAGCCAGAGCAAAGAAGAGGGTCACTCGGACTCCAATAGCGGAGAGTCAATGGACGGCGTTGGTTGAAGCCCCCAGCCACCGATTGAGACTGATGGCTTGTGTTGTGCGACGGCCTTGATGGCTAGCTGCGGCTTTGTATGTACATATACATATGGCGTGGGGTGAGTGTATGGGAGGTGGGCAGAGACTGACCCCGCCCTCCAAGTACCTGTACTTCGTGACGTGGGTGCCAGTCTTGGCAACACGCAAGCTCACTGCCAAGATCGGGGGGCGCATTCCAACCGCCATCTCCAAGCCTCAACTCAGACACGGAAAAGTACACACGCGACCGGTCAAAGCTGCAATCCCCCGGTCGTACATTTCTGTTGCCGCCGGGAAAACCAGCTTATCTGCGATGGTCGTGACTCTCTGCACCTATAAGGCGCCTGCATAAAGAAGGGCGTTCTCGCGGCAAAAAACCTCAGCGATCAGAGCGGACATCCTCGGAACCGTTGTGGCCGACACTTTCCCTGTCCGATATCCCCATCGCAACGGGAGTTTCTCTGCAAGGCAAGCCCCACCCCGAATCCCAGTGGCTAGTCAGAGGCCTCCAGGCTCAGCCCCGCCCCCAACCAACTGTGCTCAACGCCACAAGCTCGGGTAGAATCTAACGGATTAATTGTTACACTGCACACCAAAATGATTTCGACTCACAACATCACCGCCTCTGGTTCGTCTCTGCAAAAAAAAACTCCCATTCGACCGAGCTACGCGTAAGCTAGTTGTGGCGCACGAAATAAAAAAAACCTTTCCGCAAAAAAGCGGGAAAATGCCT
Organism: Geoglossum cookeanum; assembly: GCA_021527025.2. Taxonomy (NCBI): domain Eukaryota; kingdom Fungi; phylum Ascomycota; class Geoglossomycetes; order Geoglossales; family Geoglossaceae; genus Geoglossum; species Geoglossum cookeanum. The sequence goes on from JAJDFF020000170.1 coordinate 56,897, forward strand.
TGTCGCCGGTCTTTTCGCACCCGGATAAATAGTTCTATATTTATTCCCACACCCCCACCGTCGTTACCTGGTCTCGAGGGCACATACACACAGTACTATCCGCCATGTCCATCACACAACGCCCATGCCACACTCCCGGGTTTATTATCGCAAACTACAGCATCACCAACATCGCTGGTTTCGATGCGATGAACACTACAGAGAGGGCTGCTAAACTCTTTGGCAATAGCGACGTCAATTCTTTCCCGATTATCCCAGCATCCGCCACAAATGTCTCCTCAACCCTCTGGGTGTTTATCCCCGAATCTAATATGACCAAACACCACCTCCCTCTGCCAAAGCCCCTCGTGGTAGAATGCCCTATCAGCGCATGCGTACTTCCAATGAGCAGTTTCTACGGCCTCCTGTCACGGTACCTTTACTACGCCAACGTCGTCATCGCCACCGTGGCTACTTTTCTTCCAGTCCTACGCGGAATTGCACAGATATCTCTCTCTGCGACGCTGGTGAGCTCGACCGTGTATTATCTCGCGCTGCAGCATACCGACAAGGTTGCTTCACGGCAAATATTCAATCTGGATTATGCTCCTCTAGTTATGACCATTCATTGCGGGCTATACTCCATCCTCTTCTGGTTCTTCGCCCGCTCAAAACGGAGTGGGATCGAGGAACCCATCGGTGGCCAGGATGTGGAAGCCGCGCGGGAGCCCAGCGGGCAGCAAACTACTGGCAGCCGAAAGCTCTTGGGTAATCCTTCACGATGGCCCATTGTGCTGGTCTTTTCGCCCGTTTATATCGCTGTCACCCTGATGGTATATTTTTTGGCGCACCACCATCACGGTCTGCCTTTGCCACAGTCCTTAGCCGTGATAGTGTTCGATCCTGTGGCGGGTAACTACCGACTGACCAGTACATGTTATTCGGATGCGTTCGGAGCGGCTCACCCGTGGGATACCGCCGCGAAGGTTCCTCTTCGGCAGATCGGGGACGCAGTTCTGTACACACCTAGATTTCCTGACGTACTTGCGTCGGAAGCACTACAGCTGATTCCACGCTCCATGGGTTACCTGTCCCTCTTTTTGTCCGTCGTCATCTGCGTTATTATTTTCGGCATCGGGATATGGGAGTCGCCTTGGAAAGGCTGGGTGGCAGCAAAGATGTCTGGCGTGGGAGACGTGGTCACAAAGTGGTGTTGTTGCCCAGGACCCTTAGCTCGGCGTCCGCAGGCGCTACTACTCATCCCCATGAGTTTCTTTGCCGCAACCATCATTGTCAGCGTTGTGCAGTTTGAGAGGGCGATTGGACAAAAGGACCCACCTGTAGCCGAGCCCCCTAGAGACTTTGGGCAGTGGGGCCAATGGGTGGGGGTATTTGTCGTACTGTTGATTGCAGTGCCCTCGAAGTGGTTGTGGGGCTTCGATTCCTCGAGAGGCGCCAGCTTTAAGTGGATAATTGACTCTAAAAACAACGGTGGACCAGCCCTCGACGAAGCCGAAGGAGGCCCCATAAGCGCTGGACCAGCCCTCGGCGAAGCCGAAGGAGACCCCACAAGCGCTGGATCAGCCCTCGACGAAGCCGATGGAGACCCCACAAGCGCTGTACCAGCCCTCGACGAAGCCGAAGGAGACCCCATAAGCGCTGAGCCTAGGACTGGCGGTTTGCAACAGTTCTACCGTCCTCTTGCGGATATAGACGGCCGGAGGCAGTCTATATAAATCGATCTAGTCTCGAGTTATCAATCAAGTCAGCCGCTACCTACAACACACGCCCTGTACCCCTATGCAAGCAGGCAAAAAGTCTTGCGGGGCATGACCTCGGAGCATCTCGCTCAGGGGCAATGGCCGGGGCAATGTTTTCCAAACGTCACTGGTCTAAGCCATCACCCATAGGACCATTCTGCGAGAGCATTGGCACGAGGATGCAACTCCTCGCGGTCGTATCGCAACTCCGCAGCCAGCATTCCGGTTGGAAGTTCGGCGTATGCAGGTTTGATTGCGCTCTTCACGTTATTGCGTTCCTTTCCTTTAGTTATTGCACTCTCATTAATTGATTTATCTGCGAGAATGCTGTCGTTGTCGGGAATGCTCGGATATTGAGCAATTGCATTCCTGAGCATTCTCCACATGCTGCAACCACACATGCAGCATTACTGCTGCGAAGAAGAAGCAGCTCATTGAGCAGAGGAGCATAAGTAGCTCTCTAAGCTCCATGTAGTTCGCTCAGTAGAAGACCCGATTCAATTCGTTTCTACTTTCCACAACCACAAAGTGCTACAGCGTCCACTCCTTCAGCCGTACTAGATAAGACTTCCTAAAAAGTGGGCTTCCCCAGCGATGGTAGGGGGGGCGATGCCATGCTCGCCCTGATCATAGGCTATCAAAAGAGAGGCCAGTTAGAGGTCACAAAGCTGATGATTGGGCCAAGTGGTATTGACATAGACTCGAAGGATGAGAATAGTAATCGGACGCCACTGTCATGAGCTGCTGGGGAAGGTCGGCTGGGGTGGTCAAGCTGCTAGTCTAGAAGATTGACATTGACGTAGACTCCGAAGACAGGTACCGCTATCATGGGCCGCCAAGGATATCGTCCAGCTGCCTGCCGGGAACGAAATCGAAAACAGAGTTACAATCATGACAACACCACCCTCCCAAGTCACCAACCGCCCCCCCCTCCCCGCTGCCGCGATCTTCGCAGCTTTATATCCGCCAAAAATCAGTGGAATCTGGCCTGCTACATGTATCTTCTCGCAGAAATCAAGTATACTACCTCCGACACCCGGACTGAGTCCGCAGTAGAATACCCAAGGACGACCGGACCAGATCAGCCACAATACAGCTAACTACTGAGTCGCTTTTTTATTTCTTTCTTTTTCCCCTCTCCAACCCTATAGAAAGAACGTGGCAGTAGCTAATAACCCGCTAGCATAGGCGACCCGTTGAGAGTAAAATAAATGCACGTGTTCCCGCGGTGATTTCCCCAGTGTTGTTGCTTGACAGATATTTGGTAGAATATAGATGACTGATTGCTTGTACAAGTTGACTCGGGCGCGAGAAAAGTCTTTCGCCCACCAAGCACCCAGGGCGGGGTTGGTAGACCCCAAACCGGCGGTACTGTTTTTGCCTAGCGGCTTTGGCATGTGGATCCGCATAGCCATGGGCACATGCATTCTTAGCCCTCCAGTTCTACTGAAGCAGGTAAATTGCATAGGCCGGTACCCTAAATGTCTGAGGCCGCTGGGCATATGACATCCGCGTCTTCACCTCAGGCACTGGCTTGGGTCTCGAAATATCACATGGTCGATACGCGCCTTGGTCTCCTCATCGCGCTGTTGACTAAACCATTTTTCCCTGCGTGTTCCGTCATGAGCTAGGCACTGCCCTCGGGAATCCACCGAGATCATATAATGTATATCTGTGAAAATCCGTCTCTAGTTACAGCGCTACCCAAGGCCCATCTTATCATATTCGGGGGAGGGTATTTCCAACGTTACATGTCCCTCCCACCCATGCTATTGTGCCCAGTTATCTCCCTACAGTTACATACAAGTTTGCTCGGGACAACATGGACAGCGAAACTGCAGATATGGTACTGCGATCACAATTACAAGACATATCAGAAATCCGCGGAAGCAGAAAAGGCAAAGAGAGGGAAGGAGACCCGGTTCCGGACGCTTGCCTCGCGTTCGATGTCTATCGCGATGATCTCGAGAGAAATATGGTACTACTTTCAGACCAGCGCCTCGCCAGGAGTATCGGTCGAGCTATTCATACTGACAGCTCGATCCTAGCTACCTCGAGAGTTGAAGAAGATGTCGCTATCCAAGATCGCCAACTAGCCTATCGACTTTCGGGGAGCCGCCCCCAGACCCCTGTTTCCGTTGTCGTACCGGAGGTGGGTATTGACGAACAACTAGCGGACCGGCTTGCTCATTGGAATGTGTTCGGGTCGGAGGTTGGGACTGAGGACGCGGGTGACCCCTTCTCGGACCATGAGACTGGAGAGTCGTCACGAACGGCAAGTGGGCGGAAGGCAGACATGAAGCGTTGCATTGCGTGTGGGGATGCTGGAGAGGGCAGTCGCCTGATGCATGCGGGGTGCAGCCATAGCTATTGCATCGGCTGTACCAACGAACTGTTCGACTATGCGACGAAAGATGAATCGTTATTCCCGCCACGGTGTTGCCGCATACCCATCCCGCTATCTGACGCCAGGCGATTTCTGGATCCAGGGTTGATCGAAAGATTCGAGCGGAAATCCGTGGAGCTAGGGACACCAAACCGAACGTACTGCTATAGCAGTACATGCTCTGAGTTTATACCACCCAAGAACACCGACGGTGACAGGGCGACCTGCAGGATATGTAGCCGGGTAACTTGCACTATTTGCAAAGCTGGGGCTCATGATGGTGATTGCCCTGAAGACCCTGCCCTGGCGAGTCTAATGGTAGTGGCCGCCGAGGAAGGATATCAGCGGTGCTACCAGTGCAAAAGACTGGTAGAATTAGATACTGGCTGTAACCACATGACGTGGGTTTGGCTAGTCTTTCTTAAAATGCCAATGTGTTGACATTCTTTCCAGGTGTCTCTGCCGTGCACAATTTTGTTATCTCTGCGGCGTCCCCTGGAAGGGCTGCCCATGTGCTCGCTGGCAGGAAGACCGTCTACTCGCACGAGCGGAAGCAGTAGTCGACCGTGACCCAGGCCCACCGCGTTTCGAGCGCGCTGTACAGGTCCAACAAGCTGTAGATCTGCTTCGGGAGCGACACGAATGTAACCACGATGCGTGGCGGTTACGCCAGGGACGTCAGCAATGCGAGGAGTGTTTCACGGTCCTTGCAAACTATTTGCTAGAGTGTAGGCAGTGTCGGCTGCGGGCTTGCGTCAGGTGTACTCGTAACCGCTTATGATCAGCATGCTGGCATTCTGGTGTTTTACTGCGAGGAGGCCGTTGTATGTGCGATCGGGCGGAGGGAATATACAGGTTGGGGGCCATAAGGTTTAATGCATTTGGCAGAAATAAGGTCCCTCAAGGTCCATTCCGAGGAATATAGTGGATTAGAGTATGATAAATCCGGAGGACCTTGCACGAGTTAAAAGCATTAGGGCGAGTTTGTGCCGCCGAAGTTGATGGCTTACCATCAATAGCATTTGGCCACATGCCAGGCATAGAAATTGAGGAGAACGGTGGTGATACTGAGAATAGCGGATAGAAGTGTTTTTTTTCGTGTCACGTTATTTTTTAGGGATAATTACCCCATTCTCACTGCCATTTTCACCACCTTTTCAAATAACTAGATAAATTCTTATAATCTTAACTAATGATTCCTCTTCTCTATTGATAATTTTCTCATAATGGTATTTATTGTTTCTAGAGCTGAGCTTCTACGTTAAAAACTGCGACATGAACTATTATACTTATCCATTATTTATACAATTTTATTACATGCCAAAATTTCTGGATGGCACATTTAGTTACTTATTTTAATGAACATCATTGCAAAACCATCACAGATAATCAACAGTTTCTCTCTATATAAATTCAAAGTAATAAATAAATGATTGTGATATAAAAATACTATCAACTATTAATAGATTTATCGAATGTAGAAAAACTCTTTAAGAAGAGATTAAAGATGATGAAGTCTTATTTATTTTTAAAAATTCTGAATTCTGAATAGGTTTTGGGTGATATAGATTGTTAAAGCCTAGATAGGTAATTGTAGAAACTTGTACTAAGGTGAGGTAGATGACTATATCAATAGGTAGGTAAGCTACCCACGCGAAGAATCCTAGCTAACTGCCCGGGCTCAGAATTCGCCTCCACAGTATCAATCCAGATTTGCCTGGTTTTACAGTTCAGGGTTCGAGGAGCGACGTCACGGTTCTGGTGCCCCGCAACCCCTGCCGCATAGCATTCGAGGGTACAACGTATCTAGGGTATTGAGTGTTCCCATGCGCTACAGACAGTGCAGACTCTCCGCTTGGGATTGGGTGAAGGACGAACTCCCCCGCAGCGGCCGGGTGCAACTTGCTACCCTACTAGTAGATAAGCATCACGCACAAGGACAAACAGGCAAAACCGCGGGCGATCCCAATCAACACCATGTAACCCCCCATGCCCGTCCCCGCACCCACGGGCGTGGTAAGCCATACCGCGAGCAGAACCCCCTACCAACATGCCTATGTTTGGTGTGCCATGGGGACGTATTCAGCAACCCGACATATTGCCCCTGATCCGGGTGATCCGCCGAATACGGGGATGTTACGGTACTCCCTCGGCCATACGCAGATGCGATTTGCCCGTCTGCAGCGTGGGTGGAGTAATATTTATTGGAGGGTTGTTCGCTGTTTCGGACGTCTGGCTCTTCGCTAGCTTGCGTTCGCTTTGGCAGGATACGCGCAGATATGTTTAATGGCGTCACGCTTCTCTTGCTTTGTGTTGGGGCGATTGGGGTAATCGCCCCAGTCCCACCGCCCCATGCGAGGATTGTTGGGCGTGAAGCTGGGTTGGATGCTTCGTATGACTTTGTGATTGTCGGGGGAGGGACCAGCGGACTCACTGTTGCCGACCGACTAACCGAGAACCCAGACAGTGTGTAGATACTACTCCTCTGTGTCTGATCCAACACCAGGTGCTGATGCGTCGCAGCGTCGGTGCTGGTAGTCGAGTATGGTCCCCTTGATAAACACGAGCCGTCCGTCCTCGTCCCTGGCCTTCTGAACCTCAGCGCCTCTCCGTACCTTTTCAATCTCAAGAGCGTTCCTCAGCGGGGGCTTGCTGGTGGCACATTCACAGTCCCGGCTGCGGCTGTGGTCGGGGGAGGCACAGCCGTCAATGGCATGTTCTTTGATCGCGGGTCGGCAGCAGATTACGATGCGTGGACAGAGTTCGGAGGTCTGGGATGGGGTTGGGCGGATCTACTGCCATATTTCAAAAAAGCAAGTCGTGGCTCAACAGTCTGCTCGACCCGCGTTCTGAAACTGGGGATAGAGCGAGAATTTCACTCCGGCGGCCCGAAGCTTCGCAGAAGCGTTTGATATTTCGTGGGATGATTCTGTCCATGGGCGCGGTGGGCCTGTTCAGTCGAGCTTCCCCGTATTTCAGTTTCCGTCCATCAGTACGCTGTCCCAAGGACGGGTTTCACTCCCTTGCCGGGGGCAATTGTCCACCCAGACTGACGTTTGCTAACGCAGAGAACTTCTTCCGGGCATGGCACAGTCTTGGTGTGCCGACGCCAAAGGACCCAGGCAGCGGCGGTGCAGGAGGGGCTTTTTGGGCGCCGAGCTCTCTCGACCCAAAGGACGAGACGAGGTCATATGCCCGAACGGCACACTATGACCGGGTCATTGCATCGCGGCCGAATTACCACCTACTTACTAATACCGTAGTTCGTAGAATTATTTTTAAAGGCAACAGAGCGGTTGGGGTTGAGTTTGTGTCTCGAGAGACCAACCAGAGCTGCAGAGTGATAGCGCGAAACGAGGTTATCCTGGCAGCAGGTTCTGTCCATTCTCCTCAGATTCTCCAGCTCTCTGGGGTCGGACCAGCTGGCCTCCTCAGAAGCCTTGGAATTCAAGCGGTAGTGGACCTTCCTGGCGTCGGTCAGAACTTGCAAGACCATCCGACCCTGTATTCAGTCTTCAAATGTGAGTTGCCATCCGGGGCGAGTGCCCACCCAGACGGGACAGCGGACCGTCCCTGGAGAACTCCCTCCACTTTTCGACAGCTCTCCAAGTCGTCTACACACGCTAATTGACGCTTATTCCCCAACTAACTACTAATTTGAATTCGGTTCATAGTTGAAACACAACCCACACCGAACCTGGAGATGCTGGCGACTAACCAAACGTATGCCGCAGAGCAGCTTGCTCTGTATTGGTCGGAGCGCCAAGGCCCATACACTATCGTAAACCAAGGCGGCAATACCGTCGCGTTCCTTCCGTTACCAAACATCAGTTCTAATTACCAATCTATCATTGACCTCGCCAAATCTCAATCTCCTACGACAGTTTACCCTTCCTCTATTGAACCTTCAATTTTAGCTGGCTACATCCTACAGCGCTCGGTTATCCTCCGCCTATACACCTCTATGACCGCATCCGTCCAGGAAACCGGATGGAATGGAGGCTCCGTGATCCCCATCACTCTCGTCAAGCCCCTTAGCCGCGGCTCTATCAACATAAACTCCACCGACATCCTACAACCCCCACTGATTGATTTTGGGGCCCTAGAGGATCCAACAGACCTCGAGATACTCATAGCTGCGCTTCGAGTTAATCGAGAAATGGTGGCCTCTCTGCCGATGCAGGAATTAACTCCTCTGGAGCTGGCTCCGGGCGTAAACATCACGAGCGATGAACAGCTAAGGGTCGCATTGAGACAACAGATAGTCCCGACTTATGCACATCCATGCTGCACGTGTGCGCTGATGAGGCGGGAGTTTGGGGGGGTGGTTGATGCCAATTTGCAGGTCTATGGGGTTGAGGGATTGAGTATTGTTGATGCGAGTATCATGCCTCTCATACCTGCAACGCATACTAGTGCCACCGTCTACGCAGTCGCTGAGAAGGTGAGCCATCTTTGCCCACCCATCACTCCAACAAAGGCCCTGACCGCTGTTCTATTCGTCAGGCAGCGGATATTATCAAAGCTCGCCATGGTCTCCCCTAGCTACTAAACAGCGCAGCCCCAGTATCACCAAGCAGGGGAGAACTGCCCGAGCCGTCGCGGGCCCAGAGAGCATGTCGCTTATCACCACATATTTATCGTTCTTCCATGAAGGAAAGCACTCCAGACCCACAAGCAATAGATCTAACAAGAGATTAACAAAACTCAACAACAACACCCAAACCACACGGAAAAACAACCTGCGTGTTTCCCATAAAAAAAGGCAAAAACCCATCATAGTTGGCTACCATCGCCCCCAGCGGCAGTGTTCTTACCAGTAGGCAGATAGACCCTAATGACTCCCATAAATCCTCAGAACTGCAACGTGCGTGCACAATAAGCCACCGGATATATTTCTACATTAAACCCAAACCAAGAGAGGGGCATTTTAGCGCGGTTGTACTCTTACATTTTCGCTAGAGTCTTTGGCCTCACTCTTTAGTGTTGCGGGTTTAGTAGTAGTAAAGTTACGTTGTACTTCTTTTTTTTGTGGAAATCCAGTTCTTTATCTAGGTCTTTTAATCCCCTGGGCTCATTGCTTTGGGAAGGGTATTTGGTGGTGTGCAACTATGTTGGGTTTATGTTTGTTTTCTATTGGTTTTTATCTACTAGGCTGCCGGGGTAGTTGCGGCGATTCTAATTAGTGCAATTGATTGTCTATATAGTGTCTCATAGCCAAGGTTAATCTATCTATCGGCCCTGTATACACGTCGTCCTAGCTAGACGGCGGGAGAGAGGCCATTATCCTTTCCCACCCGTGGTCCCACAATTCGTTGGCGGCTGCCGCACATCGTTTCCATATTGGCTGGCAACTTCACATGGTCGGCATCGAGGTGTCAAGTACGCCTCCCTGTTGTCGTATTTGTTGATTACCAGTTCGATTCGATTAATCAGTATCTGCAACAGCCCATACCACTACAGAGGAAACTTTTGGAGTCGTCCTGCGTGTGACTCATAAAGCTAAGGGAAGAGTTTTGGATTCTCATCCCCAATGGGGGAATGCCCCAGACCACGTCTCCTTATAAGCATCCGGTGGGAGAAAGGCGAGGTCTCGGAAGATCTCAATCAAGATAACCAATCTAGCCAAGATGTAAGGCAAGGCTATGAGAACGATAATGGCGCTAGCGGTGACCGTTCTCCCCCACGATCGTTTCTTGAACCTAAGGCTCGAGTTCTGTGAGCGCCACTCAAACGCAAACAGAACAAACAGGACGGGCAAGGCGGCCATTAATATCGAGCACAACCTCCACAGAAGTCGATCCGTCGGTGTCGGGAAACGAAAGTTCCATGCAAGACAATGTAATGCCCCAAAAACGGCCCCGCCGGACGCGGCCCCGAACGGCATAGCGAACGAGACCTTATACTCATACCGGTCATTGCCATCCGGTGCAAAAAGGCTAGGTGCAGCTGTGTGCTCGCCTAGACCCACCGTCTGTATCGTTTTAAAGCTCGGCCGAGTTGCATCGTTCGGTATAGGGACGAAGTCCCCATCGCCACTCGCCCTACTGTCAAAACGTCTCCCCGTCCAGAGGTACCCGTGTCCGAACCTCGATAGCTCATAAGTTTCCCGTACATTGGGCAATCGGGAAGCGGCTATTTTCGTAACCGTCTCGACTCCTTGGGGCTTGCTCCAACTGAAGATGTAGGTCGCAAAACTTGAGACAGAAAAGGCGAGAGTGGCGATCTCAAGTTGGGTGATGGAAAGCGACCTGGCCTTGCGCATAGTTAGTTGGAGAATCAGCCATGCTACCTGGACCACTGCCAGAAATTTGACAAGCGGGTCGGTCTTGCTCAGTTGTTCTAGTTTTATTGTGGGAATATCCGGGAGAGCGGCAATGAGGCCTATGCCCCTCGCGAAGACCATCTGGGAGTTGTTCAAAACCCAGAGCTTATGTTCCATCCGGGATAAGTTGATGGTCGCACTAGGATCCAGTTCACGGTAAACAATTCGCACGCCACTAACAAGTTCGCGCATCGTAATCGCCGGCCGGCCTTGTGCCGGCGGGACCCCACTGAAGTCCACCGCAACCCCCCCCATATCGCAGAGATAGCAGTGGATCATTCCCCACTCAACTTTATCTGCATTGGCATATACCGACGCGAAACTTGCACCGTCTCTCGCTGCCCACCAGTCACTGAAACTCTTCCCGACGAGAAATTCTGGCATGAGGATAGTGAAGAGCATCCATTTGAATTTCTTGAGTGAACACAGGATTGCCTGCCATACGCTTCGGACGAATCCAGTGGGGTATGCTCGTTCCTCCGGAACATTCAAGTGCAGGATATTCCACGAGCAGAGAATGATGATTGAAAGGCAGTTCCATACGATGCTGAGGGTGCCCCTTACATTCGGCCCCGACACGAAGTTCGTCCCTTCGTGGGGGAGGCTGCAGTTTGGGTGGAAGCTCGAGGCGGTGCCGATCTCGAGAGTCGCGAGGCTGACTACAAGCAGCTTGGCGATAGACATGCCGAAGGGTTCGGTCCAAAAAGCGTAACTGGCAGATGGCTCCCTGAGCAGGACGCGACTGTCAGGAGCGGGGATATCTGTTGATCAGTAACCGCCGCCCGATAAAACGAAACCAAGTACCTTGGGGAGGTTTTGTGAACACGGGCTGAGCCATTTTCCGATGAGGCTGAGTGGCCCCCACCAATCCCCCTCGCATCGAAAAACTAACTCTCTATCCCGCTACAGCCGTAGAAGGACAAAAGGTCGCGATATAAGGAGCCACGTAAATAAAGAGAATTAAAGCAGAGGACCTCCAACCTACAACTAGAACTCAGGTTAGGGACGAAATGCGCCGCCAAGCCCGGGAGCTGAGATCCCTAGAATCTGCCTCAGCCTCGTCTGTCTATGTCTGTCTTAAAACCTGAACCCTCCTCGATCACCGACCGAAGCCAGATACTCCGGAGACGAATGGAGTGGAGGTGCTAAAGTTGTCCTACCGCGTATTGTCCCTAGCATTGTGTATCGCAGCATAACAGCGTTTCAATAGACGTAAGCTCAAAAACCCATATCCGTGCTACTGCGGATGGCTATCTCGCGTCAAGCCCGTTGTATCTAGCGGCGTTATTGGTTGTTGAGTATATTGTGGGCTCTTATGAGATTTTCTGCCCGCTTTCTGACCGGGACTGTGAGTGAGTGATATCCTCGGTTTCGAATTGCATGAATTATTTTCACGACTCGCCTTTTTGGTAATCTTGCGATGATTTTTGACGCTGGTGTATTATCATATGTTGAAGAGTCATGTGTTGCGGGCTAAATTACCCGCGACTTCTTCTGCAGCAACAAATGAGAGACAGCCAAATTGTGTGGCTCCTATTTGCCCAGCCCGAATTGCTAGCGGGCGAAAAGTTTTTTCCCACCAATTTTCTGCCACGTCACTTTCTCTCTCTCTCTGGTATTGAATACAAGCAATTCTATTCTCTATTCCATCACTATACACTATTCGGAATCCGATGGACCAGAGAAGTGTTCCTGTTATTGTTACGGTTTGGAGCTCTGCATGTATGGGTCACATGACCCACAAACACTGTGTATTTAGATTGCCCGACCGAGACT